>JAATLQ010025843.1:28146-53429 GCA_013421005.1 Heliconius erato x Heliconius himera | reverse complement strand
CAGGGTAGGCAGAGGGAACCTAGTGTTAAGACACTCCGTTCCCCACTTTCTGCCGAATTCTGGAGGCATTGCGTGTTGAGTGGCAGAACTCAACGCCGCGCTTAACCTCGACACCAGAGCGAAGAAATGGAAATATAAATTTAAGTAAATATTTCATCTCCTCGAGTGGGGATCGAACCCACAACCAGTCGGTTTTGCAGTCACACCTCGTGCCGCTGCGCCACGACCGGCCTCATTTCAACACAAAAATATTTATATTATTATTATAAAATATTATCGTAATCCATAAATTATGTATCACCATGTCATTCACTTTCGACCCACTTTCAGCCAAAATCATATTTCATAAAATTTAGTAACCGATCAATCTCTCAACGGAAGCCACTCAACCTCGCCCCGGCTGGATTCGTCTGTTATTGTTGTTTACCACCTGCCCTATTTCTATTATCGCGAACGACACGCGATTGCCTAGATGTGAATGTGGCATACATTTTACGGAACTCCGAAACATTTTGATGATTGAATGTTTGACGTAAATAGCGTACCAAGTTGAAAAACGTGCAACGTTGAAGGATTGCTCCAGGCATTTATTTTAGATGTACTGTTTATTAGGTGGCGTAAATTAACGCCGCATTTTTTTCTAATCAGATAGGAAAAACAAAATTTCTATATATAATAAAAAATATATATTTTAAGCCGCAATTGAACCTACAAAACTGTTTGGTGCACATTCAAACAGTCCCTGAACTTACAATACCACTATTATCAGTGCCAGATCTTCTAAATTATAACAAAATCGAATCGAAACGTAATAAGGATCCTTATAATAAATTCAATACAAAAAAGAACAAAATTCGCATAAATCTAAATAAGAAGGGAAAGGAATAAATATCTCAACTCGCTCCAGCCTTCGGATTCCAACCAGAGGAAATATCGCACCCGAATTCCGTAGCACATGCATGGCAAAGGGAAAAAAGCGTGAAAGTCAAATTCTTCGACTCCGCCCACGTGCGAACGACAGGTGAATGCGCGGGCGCAGGTCTACATGCTCTGTTTTGCGCAACGTGGAATATATTAGCGAAATATTGATATACAATGGTTGACAGTGTTATCTTTGGTCTTTTTTTGTTGGACTTTACTTTTGTTGAATAGTTTTGCTTATATCGATTCAGAATTTAGTATCGTGTTATCTTTGTTGGAATGATTAATCAGTCAATGGCTGATAATGGCTGAACCTTGTTTTAGTTTATAAATAATTATATAAATTTGATGTAATATTATTAATTTTATGTTTTAATGTCTTTAGCTAATGATTTATAAATTTAAAAAATAATAATAAAAAAGTAACTGTTGTAGTTATCTTGTTTTTGGTTTGTTTAGATCTGGTAATTTTTTGATAAACATGTTTTGATATTCTCTCTAGTTAATTTACCACATTACAATTCATCGACTAAGAATAATCCAAATGACATAGTAAAACAAACATTTTATTTCCTTTTCCTTTAATCAAGGTTAATGTTGTTTGCCAGACTCGTAGAACTTTCAATCCGTTGCAAAATTGCATCCTTATGAGATTCCCAACAACTGAAAATTATTAGAAAACTTGCAGTGAACTATCCGAAAATAATCTCAAGAATGAGATTCAGTTAGATTTCAATGCGAGAAAAACAAAAGTTGATGGGCGATGCATCACAGTGCATATGCATTAAAACGTATAGCCAGAGACATACAACAATGAACAATGGGAGCATAAATCAGTATAATTAGTTTTGCCTGAACGAAGCGAAATCATTGGTCAAAACGCAACTCAGTCCCCGCCTCCTGTAGCGGAGAGCGTTAGAGCAGGTACTTGGACACTTGGCTTCGATCAAATGTAACGTCAGCACCGGGAGTACTTGTGACGAATGACCAAAAATTATAGTTAAAATATTTTTTATTTAAGCCATATTTAATGGTGTTTGTAAATTATTAAAGTAAAAGAATATTTGTAAATTATTAAAGTAACAAAGACAATATAAAGAATGTTTATTATATACCTTCTTTATATTGTCTCTCCTAGAAAAAACTACGTTAAACAAAAACAAAATTAGCCAGGTAGCTATTAATTTGTATGCTTATAGTCTAAACCTTCAATATTTTCAAACGTAGCCGAATATTATGGCATGTTAATTATTATAGTCTTTATCTTTGATTAATAATGTATTTTATTATATATTTTGTTATATATCATTTCATAATATGTAATTGAAGCCGTCATGGCATAACAAGCATGTAGATTTGATCGCCACTGGGGAGAACCAATTATTTGCATTTCTTCTTTCTAGCCACATGATAAATCGTGGTGTTCGCGCAATGTCTTAAAATTTATACAGAACAGGATATCTTAACACAGTGTTTCCTTTGTCCACTCTGTTATTTGCAGGATGCACTGTGAAGTGAAAGTGAAAAAAAAGTAATATATCAACATAAATCATATTTGGTAGACGTGAAGAATGTAAATAGAGATTGAAAAATGCATTTATATATTTTTAATAAATGGAGAATGAAAAACGTAGTACGTCATGCTACTAAAATTCAAACATTTAATATTTCCACTCATAGAGATATTCATTCGATTTCATTATAATATACATATACGATGGTGAATGATAAAACACATTATATACGAAATAATGAAACATAAATTAGATAAATGGAACAATGCATATAACTATAACATATAGATGCAACGATTTTTATATGCTACATTTAAAGATATCTTCAAATAATCTGAATGAGTCTAAAGTATATTCTATTTTTATGATACAACCAACAGTAAACGATCATACAACAAATTCATCATTACATTGAAAATATAGTTTCATTATGATATATTAATTGCTAATTGTCACTCAATACAGCTTAAAGATATGAAGTGTAATTGCAACTTATCTGATAAGAAAATTTATATATATAGGTATTTGATTAATATTTTTAAAATAAAATTTTATAATTAATATTTTTCATTCATTACATTATTTAATTTTTTATTAGTGTTTTAGAATTTTTTCCTAAAAATACATTTCTGCTGACGCTACACACCTCAGTTCTAGGCCGCGTGAATAGCGCATAGCTCAGTGCGCCTCTTTACAACTGTACATCACGTGTTTAGCATTACTTACACTACTACACTGTTGCTGCAACAGTACTAACACCACATACTGACATTACTTACATTACTTACATTACTTACAACTGTTGGTTGTGGAATAATTATGGAAAATCTGTTATTGAAGGATTGATTATGATAGATTTCTTTTTGACATTTTTGAAGTGTTATTCTACACTAAGTTATTTTTATATAAATATGTTAAAGTTCCTATTGCGAGTTTTGATATATTAATAGAACAATATTTTTCCAGTTGATTTACTAAAAATGACGCATATCTCTTAAGAAATCACTTTTTTGTGTAGTGTCTTTCAAGATATCCTAGATTATTTTTTTTAATCGGTCTGAATGAATATTAAATTTCTTATTTAATATGTATTTAATTAAAATTATTACTGTAAATAATATCATTTAGTAGAAGAAATTCTTGTTATTTTAAATAACACCATTTACTCAATTTTTTGTCAGTTTAATCAGTCATGAATAATTTTAATAATGAGATGCTAAAACATATTAAAAACATATTTAGTCACGCGTTTTATAATCATTATTTAAAAATATTTCTTTCTATCGATTCAAATTTAATATATTGAACGAGATCAACAGGTTATTATACTTATTACCTAGTTAATTTTATTTCTGACCTTTTAACGATTTAAAATAAAAACATACATACACACATAAATTATACATATTATTGTGATTTCAAGAGAAATAATTAAAATGAATACTGTAAGCAAATTATGACTGTTTTATAGTAATGTTTGCATACGGGGAGTTAGAGACCCGGTGCATAGGCACGCCGTTCCCCACTTTCGTTGAGTGGTGGAACTCAACGCCGCGCCTTCCCTCGTTAGCAGAGCGAGGAAATGAAAATATTAAAGATTTCATCCAATTCATTGGAACTCGAGCCCACAATCTGTTGCATTTACAGACACACGCTTCTTGTGCCCTTGCGCCACGGCTGACCTCCAATTTTATGTTTTTTATTATTTTAATTTCAATCAATAATCAGTTCAATCCAATTTTATGTTTTAAATTACCGTGTTATTTAAATGATTTTACAATTGATCACTGCAATATGCTAAGAATATACTCAGTAGAATGATTCTACATTAATTATACAAAGCTGAATAACTTATTTCATTAATCGCGCTAATCTCAGAAACGATTGGTTCGAATACAATTTTTTCTCTAAAATTAATATGCACATCCATCATACATTTTACAGAAATCAGTGATATTTGACCTATCTATAATATCTCTAAGCTGTATCGTCAATATTATATAAGATATACAGTAGTATATTTCAAATAAATTGACGCTTGTCGACGTTAGGCTGTAAATTCTTCAACTTTATGTTGTATAACAACGTCTTATAATAAATGTGACTTTATAACACTGAGGTCAAATTATTAAAAATATTGAATAATTTAACTTGAAAAAGATTTTTTTTGCTTCTTTCTTGATGTTGTATCCCTCAAATAGCAGGGGTGGCAGACGGAAGACTCTCCTTTCCCCACATCCAATTTTGAAGGATGATTTGTGTTGAGTAGCAGAACACAACATAACCCTCTAGACTGTTAAATAACATATAAATATATGAATTGAAAATAGAAATTAACTAATTCCTACGAGTGATCATTGAAACGAAAACCCATTTATGTGTAACTAACACGCTGTTCTGCTCCGCCACAACGGCCGTAATATAGCAACATTAAATATTTTCAAAAAAGGTGTTTTAACTTTATAAATTTAATTTAATATTATATCACATTCTCAATGAAAGTGGCCTAACTGAAAAATTATGCTATATTTTTTTTTATTTTAATATATACATACATATTATATAAATTGAAAAATAAATCAGTTTTCTGATGCGACTCATTAGCATTTTTTCATATGTTTCAATAAACGCAATCAAAATTTGCAAATAATCTTTCTTTACGCCTTGGCATTTAACTTATTGATATTTAGCTTTTATTTTAAAGAAATCTCGTCAGTGTTGCGCCATATGGGCGGTGTATAAATACAATAATCATTTCACTATGCATTAATATTTTTTTTAATGTTTTATACCCAAAATGTAAAAAAAACACTAGAATTTAAACGACCCTATCCAATCTCACCTCTACATTAGTATAAATTGAGTCGACTTGTGTCTCTAATGAGAATGATGTCCAAACGTCTTTACAACGACGCGAACTGATGGCGACGACTCTATCCGGCCTTTTTTCAATCTTTACAGATTTTTGTTACTTTAGGATTTATAGGGAGTGGTGGTAATAATGGTCTCGGGTATTTTTGATAAAGCGCGGGTTCTAATCCTCCCATGTTTTAAATTTGATACTTATCCTTCCTAAGTGTGGGACGACACTTTACAAAAAAATTAAAAATAAATATTTATGTTTTTATATCTTTCTTTAGAATTAAATTAAAACCAAAATGTTCAACAAAGGTTCAGACCATCAGAAGCAATATTTCTTAGCAATAAATGCTAAGGAATATTGCTTCAAATGAGGAAAAAAATTGGGCTTGGCATGGCGTAGTGTATGAGTATGACTGTAAATGCGATCTACCCTGTTATGTATGGGATACAGCGTGAAACTGCAAAGAAAATCTGTTTTTTTTGTTTCTGTGATAACGACATGCAACGAAAATGACAAGGATATTTTTGACGAGCAGCGTCCATGTCTCATATCCCATATTCATTGATCAATAATCAGTACCTACAAAGTAATTATAGTATAAAACATTAATAGCTTAAATATCAATCAATGTCATAGCAAAGTTAAATTAATACGTTTATGTGCCATACCATCAATCAGATGAGATTGATGGGTGACGAAACAAAAACCAAGGCACCAAGCATTATCTCGTGTCATCGTTTGGGGGATGGTTTTACATTATATTATAGGTATATTGTGATAATTATGTGTTAAGGGAATTTAGGTTGTAGGTTCGACTCCTGCGTGATTATTTGTTTCAGATTTTTAAATGTTCTATTAGTTAAGCCTGTGGTTAGGTATGATGTGTAAAAATCTCAAAATAGTAAAGAGAATAGTAAATTCACTTTATTTTTTTAGCTTCACGCTGTATTCTACAGATAGCAGGGTATATTTTAAAGTATTATACACATATTTACAATATAGAAGATACTGAGTTTAGTAAAAAAAAAAATTTTTATATAAAGTGATGTCAAAAGGTACGACTGAATCTATTACCGCTTTTCTCTTAATATTCATGATATTATCTTATATTAGTAAGATTTATGTATAATAAATTTTAATATTGTAAACCATATGCCAGTATTCCCATAGAAATTAACGTAATCTTGATGTGATGGCTGTAAGATATGCCCAGAGTGTTAGTCGTGTTTCTGTATGATAGAGCTATTAATTGAAACATTTTTATAAAAGAGGCCTAAGTTAGAAAAAATACACAGCTTCAAGCTTTTTTCTGCATAGTAAATAGACAAAAGAAAATTAGAATTAAGATACTCCATTCTTTACTTGATTCAGGGAATTCGTCGTACTTTGCCTAACAGAATAAAGAAATAAAAAATAATCGAGAACGAGTGAGAATCGAAGCCAAACTATCGCGATTACAATAAGACGTTACGTCACTGCGCCACGGCGGCCTCCTGTCTTACTTTAGTAATAGCAAAAATGTTAAGTACTTTTCATAGGTATTTAATAGGATAGAGGCCGGTCGTGGCGCAGCGGCACGAGGTGTGACTGCAAAACCGACTGGTTGTGGGTTCGATCCCCACTCGAGGAGATGAAATATTTACTTAAATTTATATTTCCATTTCTTCGCTCTGGTGTCGAGGTTAAGCGCGGCGTTGAGTTCTGCCACTCAACACGCCTGCCATGCCTCCGAAATTCGGCAGAAAGTGGGGAACGGAGTGTCTTAACACTAGGTTCCCTATGCCTACCCTGCTGTGTGCGGGATACAGCGTGAAGCTAATTTAATTTTTTATTTTTTAATAGGATATTACCTAATAAATAAAATATATAGTACATCATATTCATACAATTTTAAAGTTATACCACTTTCCAACGATCCACAATTATCGTACATCGGTCCCGATATCTAATTAAATCGTTAAGTTGTTGATTTTAATATTCTAATTTTGAAGTGTGAACCTTAATACACTCTACATATGTTTAAACTAAATCAAAATCATGTATGTACATATGAAATAAACTAAGCGTGAGAATGTTTAAAATCTTTAGACCTACAAGCCCTTGTAGTGATTAGGAAAAAATAATAAATGAAATAATTTTATTAGTGACTTTAATTCTCGACCATGCGTGTGCATGTTGATCAGCGGAATTAAACGCCGCACCTCTGTTGAATGAAAACAGTTTTAATATAATAAATCTCCTAATTTTGAATCGAAATCACAATCATCGCGCTTAAAAAGGTTCTAAGCAAAAATACATGTAGCTTCCTCAAAACTCACTTCTTGAAATCAATTTAAAATAAAAAAAACAATATGAAAAATCGGCGATTCAAAGTAACCCAGTATAGAATCGTTCTAAAATCGTCTGTTGTATAGCATATTTCAAGCTTAGCTCTAATTCGTGCCGGTCGACAGCGACAAATGATACCTGTTGAGTCTAACGTGCGCGAGTCATTCAGTTATGTTCTGTTTTGTATGGACTTTTTGGTTTTGGTTTTAGTTTAGTTTAGTTAGTAAGTTAGTTAAGTATGTTATGTTAGTAGTAATGGAGAAAGATAAGTTAGTATATGTAAAATCAGAATAATCTAAATATTCTTTATTTAAGTACACAAAACTGTCAATATTTTCAAAATAGGATGTATTTCTATAATGTTACCACAGGCTGGAAAGGCAAAGAATTCTTAAGTTTTTTTAGTTTCTTAGCTTCAAAATTTTTAACGTATATCCCGTATGTCGCAGAAATTTTACAATTTTTATAATGTGAAGCCGAAGTTATTCTATTTGATTCTAGAACTGTACCGTAGCTTGTAGTAACGAAAGAAAAAAAATACTGCTTCACGCTGTATGCTGAATGTATGCTGAACCTGCAAACACACATTTAAGACACTCCGTTTCTATAAAGACCTTTTCGTTACCATTTCCCGCCGAATTCTTTCGGCAGGCATATCGTATCGAGTGATGAAACTCAGCGCCGACAATTGCCTTGTCACCAGAAAGAAAAAATAAAAATGTTAAATATCTTATTGTGAGTAGAAATCGAACTCACAATAGACGCGTTGCAGTTGCATCTTCGTGTCCCCGTGCCATGAAACATTCCACCACAAACTAAAAATCTAGTACTTCGATATCCCTAAGTGTTAATATTTTCGTATAAAAAAATTCCCTAACAGGGAATCGAACTCGCTTCCCCATGCCATCAGCTACTTAATACTCAAACTACAACATTATTCAACTTGTTGCACAATATATATAAAATGGGTTTCCCTCATATGTATATACTCACTCAGCTACGTCCTGATCTACTATCATTTGTCTCCAGCTGTTTAGAATCACGACTTCACCATTCTCGGTGGCTTTATCAGAATAGTCAAGTAAAGTGTTTTAGTGACAAGTACTTAGTTTATTGATTGACGAGAAGTAGTGTTTTAGAAAACGTTACAGTTAGCGGGATTTGAACCCGCACCGTAGAAAAAATATAAAAAAATATTTAATGGAGGCGTATTTTGTAGCTGGATGATCAGAGAGGGTCTAATGTCAAGATATTTTGTTAATTTTTTGGTTGTCTTTAAAATCGATTAAACAAAAACAGACAGGCCATCTTAGAATTAGTGTATTTAAAAAAAACTATAAGATTAAGCTTTATTTGTCAACCTCAACGTAACATTATTCATTTATCTTGTTCTCAATTATAATTGAGGGAAAGAATTACTTTACTCCATAGTTCTAATAATAAGAAAAAAACGCGACGTTGAAGTTCCACCACTCAACACGCAATTTTTCTTAAAAGAATTAAGTAAGGTACCACCCAAAAATCGAATCCTGTACCTTTGCTAATGTTGTACTAGTAGCTAGCTCACACAAAGCGTTGATCTCATATATTGGATATAAACTTGTTGAGCGACGACGTCACACCGATGTCACATCACTAACAGTCGTTTGTCATTTGAGTTTCAAACGAATACATCGTTCGGATCTAGTACTGATTCAGAATTGTGCGTGGAATTAAAATGATTTCTGATTTTATATTTGTGTATGTTTTTTTTATTAGCTTCACGCAGTATCCCGCATATAAGACAACTATAAACGTGACAGGTTAAGAGTTCGGTGTGATTCGATCCCATTGAGGAAATGAAATATTGAATATTTTCATTACCTCACTCTACGATTCGTGATTACGGGATAAAATGTATGTATTTTTCATATATAATATGAAATAATTACAACTCAAATTGGGTTCCAATCCAGAATCATCGCGTTTAAGTCCTACTGTGCCATAACCCCAATCAATGTAACATATAAATATTTAATACTATAAAAATATATAGGTACCCAATTGTTATCTCTCTTATCAATATTTATCAGTTTAATTGAGTACAGTGGCTTGTAACGTAAGGCGCCTCTGATAGTAGCGACTTCGATAGGTTAAGTAATGGGTAGGCAGTCTTAATCTTAATGCAAAAACCTAATAAATATTGTTACTTTTTTTTCTTTTTTGTGTCAGCTACTGATGCTGTGTTTCTATATAAATTGTATGGAAGTATACGTAATTTATATTTTGCATTTCTTCGCTCTGGTATCGAGGCAAAGCGCGGCGTTGACTTCCGCCACTAAACAAGCATCACACGCTTAGTGTCCCTGCTCCACGACAGCCTATTTAATTGTTTTTACAAATAAATAAATCAGCTTCACGCTGTATCTGTTGAGTGGTAGAACTCAACGCCGCGCTTTGCCTCGACACCATAGCGAAGAAATGGAAATATAAAATAAAATGGGATTAAAGTGGGGATTGAACCCACAACCAATCGATTTTGCAGTCACACTTTGTGCCCCTGCGCCCCGACTGGCCTCAAGATTGTTTTTACAATGACTTTAATCACCTTTGCTATGAATCATTACAATATCAAATACCTACCTGTAATATAGTGGATTTTTTAATCAATTTTAATACATTACAATAATCGACACAAGGTCTCCAACCTTTGAAATGATAATCACATATTTTTTTTTTATATTAATCAATCAAGTATGTACCTAAATTCATCAAAATGATTTCGTAAAGTCATTGTTTGCGAAAGTAATTTGTTGGGTTTTTTTTATATCTCGACATTTTTATTTCTAGAGAGAGAAAAGGAACAGATTTATTACTTATTTTTTAAACAGGGTACAGGCAGAGGGAACCTGAAACCTGACGCCTGGTCATTCACTTATTTTTCACCTATTAGTTAATATTTGCAGACTCCATCGTGGCGCAGTACTGCAACGTCTTTCTATAAACAGGTTGTTTGATGATTATATTTATTTCTTTCCTCGCCCTGGTCGCACAATAAAGTAAGGAATTGAGTTTACGCTAGGTTATAGGTAAAAAAATATCTAATTAAATTTCCAATCAACCAAATTTATTTCAAATTTAAATTATGTTTGAAGTAAATCTGTTGAGTCTATTAAAATAATCTAAAAATAATAGAATAGTTTAAAACTTATATGAATCGATAGAATTTGTATGTAAAAGCTTTGTTTGTATGAGGGGATATTACATGTCATCTATAATTGAGACCGTCTGAGATTGATTAAATGGAAACTTTATGTTTTTGCTGTAAATATATATTTTTATGTAATATTTATATTATAGTTAGTCAAGTTTAGTGTGTGTTTATAAATACACTCACTAAACTTGAGGTCGTCATGGCGCTGAACCACAGGCGTATGACTGTGAACGCGACGGTTCGATTCCCACTTGAGAGAATAAAATGTTTAATATTTTGTAACAAAGGGTTGAGTTTCTTAACTCAACACACAATGCCTCAAATGTCGGCATAAAGCGGTATACAGCGGAAACTTAAAAACATTGAAGTATAATATTTCACTAGCTTTGCCCAAATGGAAATAACTAAGAATTGACTTACAACTGACGTGATATAATATAACCTAGAATATTCGATAAAAAAGGCTAAATATATTAGGTATTTTTTACCTTTCATAACTCAAAAATAATTTAAAACTACTGTGCCACACGACCCTGCATACGATATGGCCAATCTAGTCCAAAATACTTACAATTGACCGTTAATCTGCAAAAAGTTCAAAGTAAATAATATGAAACGTCGCACAATCGCTATCAGACCGCTGCCAGGATAAGCTACCATCTGCCTATGATCGATCATGTGATAAGGGACACCAGCCCGAACGATTACACCTGATAACGCGCTGTATAGCTAGTGTGTAATCAAAGCTTCGAAAAAATCTAATATCGAATATAAAGTAAACATATCAATCAAAATTAATAGTAATATATGCTAGCTTTGTATTTATTTGTATGTGTTTAGTTTTTTTTGGTTTCACGCTGTATCCTGTATCGTAAAGTAGGGAAGGCAGACGAGTTAAGACACTCTGTTCCCTACTTGTGGTAAGTTTCGAGATATCGCATGTTAAGTGGCAAAACTTAAGACCTCATTTTATTACTTTAAAGAGATCAAAAACATAACTAAACCTCTAAGCAGATGGAAATTTGTAATCATTCATAATATTGACCTTCTAAAAAAGTCTATGCGATAATCTATAATAAACACAGATAGAGAAAGAATAACTTTCGAAACAATCATCACATCAAGTTCATCAAATCACGAGCATCTAAAGATAAAAACAAAAGAAAAAAAAGACAAAAGACAGTTACTTCCCTCCAAATACTTGCACAAAAACCTATTTACCTCACCGAAGATCGACATAACGGTGGCGTTTGATAACAAAATGAGATATTATCAAAATGGTGAATTCTGTTGAAATTATACCATTGTTTTCGTAAAACGACCACTCACTGTCCCATAGACGTCTATTGGAGGCACCGCCGCTAGGCATAGAGCATTTCCGATCATTTGGACAAACGTGGCTAGCGGAATAATTCTGTATCGTGATAACGTCGAGAGAGATCAAGCTGTCGTGGTATAATATCTGAGTGTTAATGACGATGGTTGTGAGTTCGATTCCCACAAGGCAATTAATGATTTCTCTTTCTCCCTGTCTACCCTGTTATAAACAGGATACTGCGTGAAAATAAAAAAAACGATAACGCCGTTAAGAATTGACTGGCCTGGCATTGACAGCCTGGTCAAAGGAAACCCTTTGACCAGGCTGGAGGCTTTAGGCGATCCATTTAGCGCATCTTTGATGAGATGCATTTTAATCAATTAACCCGCAAAACGCGGTTCACGAGCCATTGGGCAGTGAAATAAGGCCCACCGCAACGTTTTCGGTGTGTAGGTACTTTGGAGTATCTCCGGTTTCAAAATTTTTGACGTGACGTCTCACTTTGTGTACAGGGTGGAACGAATTTGGTTTAACGAATTTGGTATAAGATTTAAAAAAAAATGTTTCCCGAATATTGCAGGATAGATGGAGAAAATCTAGTGCTAAAACTCCCCGTTCTCCAATTCATAAGATTAGCTAACACTTTTTCTACAATTTGTATGTTCTGATATTCCTAAAAAAAATTAGTCTATCGCTTATCAGTATAATGATTAAATTTTTGTAATCAAAATAGATAATTTATCTATTTATATAACACATTAAGCTATCTCACCCTAAAAACAACACAGTGCTTTATTTGTTCACGATGCTTAAGACTATCTATAAACATACATATATTTAGAATTTTATGTACCCAAATAAATTATCTGAATTAAAAAAATATAGAAGTCGTGTATGCAACGATGCTGCTGCTCTAATATTTTCATTTTCTCACTCTGGTGACACCGGAGCACGGTTCTGCAACTCAACACGCAATGCCTAAGAATTTGGCGGAAAGTTCCGTTCCTAACGGAAGTCATATTGGATACGACGTGCCTTAACACTAAGTTTCCAGGTTCCCTCTGTGGGATACAGTGTTGAGCTATAAAAATACAAAAAACGTCGTTAACCATTATACAGATAGGTTTAATAAATTAAATCACAGCCTATATATTTAAAATTTTTGAACGACAAGCTTATAAGCGAAAATCGTTTTTCTTATTTTGTCCTACAGCTCAGGTTTTGGTCTGTCGTTTAGAAATCTGATATCAGATTGAAGGCTGGTTTTAAAGTGCTTCATAATAAATACTCACTTATATCTCCACATATACAAATATCTTTATCATTAGACGGTCAGCATAAGTTTCTCGCTACCGTGTAAAGTATAGAGTTATCTCTATTATTATGTCCCTGTTTTTCTTTATTTTCTGTTCTCTTAATAAATAGCAAATAATTTATATTATGACCATTTTGCATTCATATTGACATGTATGTCTATTCTACGTACTATAAGAAATTAGACCTATTATAAAAAACCGACCAAGTGCTACTGCACTTGTGCACGAAGGGTTCTGTACCATTATCTTTAAAAAATGGCAAAAAATATAGTATCTTATACAACTATGAGGCCTAAAATATTTATTATATTGTGTTTATCTTTATTATAACGGCAACAGAAATATTTTATCTGTAAAAAAATCTATTGTCTACCACGGTTTATGAGACATTGCCTTGTAATAGACGGACAGAACGACAGACAGACAGCGAAAACTTAGTAATAGGTCCCGTTTTACCCTTTGGGCACTAATTCCTAAAAAAAACTAAACTAGGTAGACAGTGAGAGATTAGTGTCAAAAAACTCCATTTTCCATAATATTGCCCGTATTCGAGACATATCGTGTTGAGTGGTGCAAGTTAATGGCGTGTTTGTTCTTGCCAGAGCGGGTAAATGAAAATAATTCAGTTCCTTGAATCAAATTAAATTTAAGAAATCAAACTCACAATCGTCACGCCTTTAGATAATCTGCCCCACTACCCCAAAACGACCTCAACTCTACTATCCACAAAAGATTTGACCACATGTATTTCAAAGTACACAATCTTGTAACCGTATATCAAGTGACATGTACATTTTAATTCATACAAAGTGAATGATGATAAGAGCTCATAAAAAAATATATGTGTTGAAATCGATAATCACGAACAAAATTATGTCAGCCGATAACAAACTCTAAATAATTGGTCAGTTTTGCCTAGAATGACTAACGACAATCAATCAATCGTTAGGTTTGCGTCACATCGTGTCCGCGATAGCCCTGTTTAATGCGTTATTTTCCTGGTTTTATCATATTTTTGTGTTATATGTATAGTTGTGATTCGTTTTATTCAAGAATTCTTATAATGATTGTGATTACGATGATTACGTATTATAAGTATTTGTCTGAGTCCTGTCCTAAATGTCAAATGTTATATCATGTCTGGTTAGTTTCTTTTCTTAATTTAGAAAAAGCTCTAATTGTATTTCATATATTTAATAAGTAGTAATGTATATTACGGGACAACTTTTTTAAGATTGTTGTGCGGAGTGTTTTGACACTAGATTCTTTCTACCTGCTCATTTATTTGAGAGAAAAAGCGTGAAGAAGAAGTTGACCAACTCTTTATTACTATTTGATATCTGTGTCAATTTGAACACGACACGTCTTAGCGTTATCTGTAATCTTTCTTTCACTTGTTCCTGATTAAAAGTTCCAATATCAAAATGTTACAATTGTTTTTTTTAAACTTAAACTTATCGAATTTAAAATTGAGCTTTCATTGACTTCAACTTTTTTATTTGACCACGTTCTCTACTTCAGTATCTAATCAGATTTTAACAAATCAATTCAAGAGAATCGTAGCACAGCCGTTCAATGTCCTCGGTTGGGTGTTCGATTCCCACTCTGCAATAAATTATTTTCATTTCATACATCTAGAAATAAGAAAGCGGAGCTTGATAGTGTTTAAACACTAGTTTCCCTCTGCCTACCCAGCTATATGCAGGATACAAAATGCAGCTATTTCTTAATTATTATCTTCTATATTACAAACAGAAACTAGTTATTACAACTAGGCTCTACACTACCCACAGTCATTTGCCATTCAGCGTAATACCAAGTTAAGAAAAACGACCTTATGTTTGTCTCATTTGTCCACAGAAGAAGCAACCAGTCCAGACAGCGGTGTGAAGGACCAGCGGGAGACGGGGGCGCGGGACGGCGAGGGGACACCCGAGTCCCCTGCGTCCCGCGTCTCGCCGGATGACAGGGACATAGAGCACAGCATCCCGGCCACTCTTATACAGGATCCTAATGCTGAAAGGTAGAGATTGAGTTCTTTTTTATTATTTAGTTCTTTTTTTGTTTTGAAGCGTGAAATTTAAAATCAATGAATATTTAAATAGCATATCTCTATTTAGAGTGTGTTTAAAACAATTTTCTGTTCTTGATTTTTGGCCCAAATTGAAGACTTTTGAGGAAGAACTTAACGCCGCGTTTTTTTTTTTATTATTCTTAAAATTAAATGAAAAAAATATTCTTAATAAATAATAATTTATTCAATATGTGGCAATCGAATCAACAATCGTCATGTTTACAGTCTATGTCGTTGCACCACGACTGCCTCAGTATAGGTTTTTCTCTAGGTTTTTGTGGGTAAAAAAATGTAAAATTGATTGAGTAATTTTTGGACTTGCCCATTACATTATAATAGGTATTAAGCAACTTATATCATTATGAATTAGTTTCACGCTGTATCCCGCACAAAGGAGGGTAGGCAGAGTGAACCTAGTATTAAGACACTCTGTTCCCCACTTTCTGCCGAGTTCTGGAGGCATTGCGTGTTGAGTGGCAAAACTCAACGCCGCACTTTGTTCGGCACCAGAGCGAAAAATGGAAATATAAATTTAAATATATATTTCATCTTCTCAACTGGGGATCGAACCCACAACCAGCCGATTTTACAGTCACATTTTGTGCCACTGCGCCACAACTGGTCTCAATATATCATTATACTATTTCTTATTTCGTATAAATAATCCTTATCAGATTTGTAAGCCACATGGTTTTCCTACTACGTATTTCATTAGCAATAGTGGTTAGGTAAATATGATTTGGTGTTTTAAATTTATGAGTTGATGGTAATCTCACTATTGTGATTTAGCTTATATAGATTTCCGCATATAGTAAAACAGGTAAAGGGAACATCCGTCTCCCAATTTTTCAGACATTAAGTTTTATATGGTGAAACAAAATATTCTTAAGCAGTGTAATAGAGGCCAGTCACGACGCAAAGGTATCGTGCGACTCAAAGAAATGTAATATACCATATTTTTATTTCCTCGCCCTGGTAACGAGGCAAAGCGCGGCGTTGAGTTCTGCCACTCAACACACAATGCTTCCAGAATTCAGCGGAAAGTGGGGAATGAAAGTGACTCGAGAGGAACAGTGTCTTATCACACATACAGCGTGAAGTTAAAAAACAATACAGATAGGTAGTTAGTTACTTATAACTCTAATTGCAAGTTTCAAGATAATACTTAATTGAAAGGAAGTAATTATTTTTTTATCTATATCAATATTTTCATCATAATTAAATGCTTATGTAACAAAATTTGACGTTCATAAGATTTTTTTAGTTATTACACCTAGTAAAGTACAGCCGTGTACATAGAGATAATAAAAGTATAATAATTGAGATACGTATCGTTGGGTATGTACGTATTTTCCTAAATCATTTTTTTTTAATTTTGTTTTTTTTTTATGATAAAGATCGTTTCACGTTCCGCGCGCTTTTAACGTGATGGATGCGGGTTCGATGCCCACGGTGAATTAATTATTTTCATTTCCTAGTTCAACAGCTGGCAGCTGAATTAAGCAAGATTAAGAAGTTATATAAGTCAATTTCTTAATTTGCCGCTTGAATTTATATTTAAATAAACAACCAACAAAAATGTCATAAATATAAATATTGACTCGTTAAATTCGAACCTACAACAACCAATCACACCAACATAACAACTTAAAACATTCCTTCTAACTTAACACTCAACTTAAAAAAAAACAAGAAAAAGAAAATCCATTACAAAATATGAAATTCGATAGAAATATGAATAACGAAACGCAATGCTATCTGCCATACATTCGTAACACTCCCGACACGAGCGCATTGTCTACTTGACGGTGGTCTCGCCTTCAATCCGCTATGTCCACTTTAACGACCCTATTGTTTTCAATGATCAGTTGTCAACTGACAAACCAAATAGCCTAGGCGACTCCACACCATCTCTATTCCTTACATATAAAGCATACATTTCCGTGCACAAAGTTGCTACGTAAACTGGCTGGAACATCGAAATGAATGGATGCGCGATACTGACAGCTAGTAGGTAGTGACACTAAAAAATATCAAGAATTTCTCATTTGACACTCCATCAATATCTGTTATGTAGTGGAAAGGATCTATCTTGATAATTATCGCGAGTGATAAAAAGGCAATTTTTAGTGAAGATACATTATATGATTTATTAAAGTATATTAATATAGTAATTCATAGCGAAAAGAGGAATAGTTTGTGTGTTTTTTTAATTATAATATAAGCGTGACTGTGTCAAAAGTTCAAAATCATTATGGTAATTAGAAATTTAAATTTAGTATGTTTAGGAACTTAGCCTTTGCAGCCGTCGTGAACCGTGACGAAGCGTTGTGGTTTCGATTCAGGGGAATTAAATTATTTTCATTTCATTTAAAAGAATGGAGTGAATTGTCACTAAGATAATATATAAAAAATAACGCTTTTCAAAAATTATGTAATCTATGAAATGTGAAACAAAAGACATAAAAAGTTAGTTCGCGAAGTTTAGCATTATAAAATATATATCAAACTGAATTTTCCTTTATTGTAAAGCTACCATCAGGTTGATAGATTATAAATATATGATTCAATCCAATCAATTTTAATAAATCATTCAATAAAAATAGAACCTGCTATCTTTCTGATAAGAGACACTGCGTTACGACGGGCTTTATCACAAATACATGACCACACAGGTGGATTTTCACCTTCAGTACGCATTTCTTTCTTTAGTAGTAGTAGTAGTTTATATATAAAGAAAATATTATTATTATATAACAAATCTTAGGCCAGTCGTGGCGCAGGGGCACAAGCGTGCCACTGTAAACGTGAGGTTATGAGTTCGATTCTCATTCGAGGAAATAAAATATTTAATGTTTATATTTCCTTGCTCTTAGCTTGCTCTTGCTCTTGCTTTTGCTTTGCGCTTGCTCTGGTAATGAGGCAAAAGGCGGTGTTGGGCTCCGCCACTCAATATACCTAATGTCTCCAGAATTCGGCGGAAAGTGGGGAAACGAAGTGTCATAATGGGAACGAAATGTCTTAACACTAAGTTTCCAGGTTTCCTCTGTCTATTCTGCTCTGTACGGCATATTGCGTAAAGTTAAAAAAAAAGGACTAAGGAAAGGATAAGGCTGGAAACTTCGTACTAATAAATAAATGTTTTTTTTTATTTGAAGTCTATTTGAATTTACAATTTTTTTTGCGTTTTCTCTAGTCTAAAGAAACTAGTTACTTAGATTTTTTCTATTCTTTATATAGGGTATCAAAATCATATAACATACTAAAAATAATCCACTATCAAATTTCTGTAAAAAATAAACTTAGTACTGTACTGTACCTACTATAGAACAAAATCACACTCTGTTACATGCTTATCCCTCATCTAAGATGCATCTCACAATAAAAAGATATACCATAAAATTAATTTTTCAACAACTTAATTAGGTTTCTAATATTTTTAAACCAATAAAAACTGGACTCTACTTTGCAGGTAGAGCCTTTTTGTTATTGAAATGCCACTAAGGTAATGTTGCTTTTACAAAATCGATCTTATTTCTCTATTAATAGGGTATGTAATATAAAATATAAATATTTTCAACCGCATAAGATATTTGTAATGTATACGTAAACTGCTCAATCACTGTCAATTAGGTGCAGTGAAGAGATGTCATCAATCATAAACATTCTCTAGAGCTGAATGATCCTGAGGGTCCATTGTTTAGAATTTGGACTTCTTGTATTTATATATTTCAAGATGGTGTTTTCACTATATTATAGAGGTTCACGCTTTATTTCGTATCAGGGTAGAGGGAACCTAGTGTAAGACACTCCGTTCCCTCTGGAACGCGTAGGCACCAGAGCAAGAAAATGAAAATAATTCTTTTCCTCCAAATAGGAGTTGAACTCACAACCATTGTGTTTACTATCATACTATATTTCGTATAGTAGAAAGTAACAATTCTTTTATTAAATACCAAATGTTACACATAAAATGCAGGACTTTTATTAACTCTTACAACTACCTATAATAGATATTATGATATATGTTAACTCAACTACAGCTTAAATCAAAATTATACGCGACCAAATTAAAAATACCGTCTCTACATTTTTTTTAACAAAAATACGCTACTCCTGACTTCTTCTATAAATCAAACAAAAAAAACAAATGCAATATTCAAATTATCAACATTCCGCTGTTTTATAGCTCCGAGACAGAGACATCTGTACCGATTTTAAAATTCACAATATAACTGCGAAATTATTCAAACCATGTCAGGTGTCCCCCATACGCCCGCACGACGTAGCATTTGCCTCGAAAACTATATATAAATATATAAACTAAATTTATCCTTATAGGGTAAGGAAATGGCTAAATGCCTTCGTGGTGTTTGTTGGTGGGAAGTAAATTTGTTGTAGGTTCGATTATGATTTGTGGGTAGATGAATTTTTAAATGAGTTAACTAAAATATAATTTATTAAATCATTTATTTTATTTTATTTGCATAAAAGTCGGTACAGAAATGTGAAATTATTATGTATAAACAAATCTATACCACCTAATTTTTTTTTCTATAATATATTTGTATAGAAAATAATTAAGGGATGTCGTTGTGCAGCGGCACATTATTTAAATGTGACCGAGACGGTTATGGGTTCAATTCCCAGTCGGTGACTTTGAAATTGGACTTTGGAACCGAAATGTCTGACACTAAATTCCTTCTACCTATATATTATGCCAGTACCAATCTTGATTATACAGCATTTAGCTAAAAAAAAATTAACACAAAAATTTCATCAAAAACAGTATTTCCGATGTTCGTGATCGCTTACAATTCATGTCACATAAACACTGGTGATTGATTGACCCGCAGCCAACTAATGCGTAAAGGAAACTATAAACAGCTGGCGATTTTGTGGAGTTTCGTCATTTTAAAAGTTTTTTTTTGTCGTGACGGGAATTGAACCCACGCTATGCTTAATGAATTATAAGGCTAGTTTGTTTTGTATACCGTCTGTTGTTTTAATTTAATTTGTACAGAATCTGTTATATAAAAATGTGTTTGTCGACTAGTAATTAACATGTTGAAAGTTGATATATTTTTATATTTTCTTATATCTTTTAAACACAAAATAGTGATGACAATTTAATATTCTATAATATAACATTACTTAATAGTTTTTGAGGTTCCTCCTCTCAACACACAGCCAGTATAGGAAGAAAAGAAAACAAGATTTTATGTAGGCATTAAAACAATACATAGAGTCAATCTAGATTTCAAGACCCTAGTAAAGACAAAACGCGGCGTTGAATGTCGCCACCCAACATATATACTCTGAAAAAATGCATGAAAAGTGGGGAACGGAGGGTCTTTAACTAAATTCCCTCTGCGTACCGTCATATAAGCGGAATACAGAGTGATGTTAAACCACAAAAACACACACATTCAAACGTATCGCGCCTTTTCAAACATACTGTATATAAAAGGGGAATTTTTGTTAGAGGAAATCTGTTCATGATATGTGTAAATCCATCCCTTGTCCGTTAAAGGGGCTGCTGACGTTTTGTTACCGAGATCTTCTTGTCAACCCTGTTGGTAATCTTTGCGAAAAGTTGTCTTTTACTAAGGTGATCCGTTGAGATATACAATATAAATACATATATTATGTAGAGTTTGGGAAGCCAAGTCTTAAGCATCTAATAAAAAAATCTTATTTATGTTGAGATGAACTATTTTGATAAATTGAAGCTTTATTTTTTTACCTCATAGATGGTTAGGTACTGGGAACCTATTGTTAGGATACTCTGCATCTCACTTTCCGTCTAATTTTGAGACATTTTCTTTTAAGTGGAAGTCGATGCTGCGCTTTGTCTTGTTACCAGAGCGAGGAAATGAATCGAATGATGCCTTCAAGTAGAAGTCGAAACACAAACATCGCTTTTAGTTAATTAAATACAATATTCGCTGATCTCATCAAATCTTGTAAGAAGATTTGCATCCCACACAATATCTATAAAATGGGAATTGGAGACTGGACAGGTTGACTTGAATAAAACATTTGACTCTACATTAAAAAATACCCTTCAAACACCTTTATATGTGCTTTGCCTGCATTATATATATAGTTTTTTTTATTATAATCTGATTTAAAATAATATATTTTAATGTCACGAAGAAGAAACTCGGTGCTGAGTTCTGCCACCTAACATGCAATGTGGCGAAAATTCACCGGAAGTTGGAATTGGCTTAACACGAAGTTCACTCTGGTTTCTCCTAAAGCTTTCTTCTAGTTTTTACAAATATTAACTAATATCTGTGTTCTAAAGTAACCTGTTTTGGATATTTAATCATACAGGAACATACTTTTAAACTTTTTTCTTATTTTCTGTCGTACTCTATGTACTAGATATACCTTCATTTAATATGTACGTTCGTTCACTCATAATAGAGTAAACACTTTTCATATAACTCTTTCAAAACATAGAAATAATAATACATTTCATATATTTATTAGATAATAAACATATTTTTCATGTCATACTTACAACATGTCATCGGAACAGTCACTGCACGTCCTCGCGCATACGCTTGCATTACGCAGCGCCACCCCTTAGCGCTACATACAACCATCTCTTTCACCCCCACCTATATCTCCCACAGTGGAGCATCCGTCTCTCTCTAACCAAGCGAGGGAGGGGAACCAGGGGGAGGGGGGAGGGGAGATGCAGGCGGGTCGTAAATCACGCGGCGTCTCATTCCACGCGGGACCGTCGTCGGCGTTGGTACCGCACTTCCCTTGTAGCCGCCGTAGTGGCGCGTCTTACGCGACGTGTTTATAACTGGGAGGTTTTGAAAGTGATTATTTTTGTGTTTTTAATGGATTCAACTATATATTTGGAGCTATAAGATAATTTGCTAAGTCCAAAATGATCGTGGAACCCGACCATGTCAGGTATGGAATGGTTTTGTTTTATTTTGTAGAGTTCGTTTTTTTTTGTCTTTTCAACTTAAACTTGTCGGTCTTATTTTCTGACTCTACATTTCTGAGTAAATTGTAATAAAGTGTTAGAAATACAGTATTTTCGTTTCGTTCATTATTTTTTCTATGGAAGTTAACTATTTTAGAATCTTTTAAGTTATTTTTGTTAAAAACTTGCTACCACATTGCAACATTTCGATCAATTCCACAACAAAATCGTTCAAATATTACATACACTTCAATAAAAATAATCTATTACTAAGATATGGTGTGTTATCATTTTGTTTAAATTTAGTTTCATATTTACTCACTATCATTAATCTATTTTTTATTAATGAAGATTAGTCAATAACCGTTTATTCATTGTCAAAGGAGCGTTTATCATACGTTATCTAGATACCTTGAATAATTAATCGATTCATAGATTTTACTCGCCGGATATCTTTTTTTTTCCGCATACTTTTGTTTTTTTTTTATTTGGTATCTATTACTGGGTTTATTATTTAATCTTAATGTTATATCTCTCGTTTAATGAAATATAATCGAAGATAATTTTGTGTTAATTCACAAATTATTTCCACGTTTCATTTATTTTTTAGTCTAACTGCAAATAAAAATATTCTAAATAAAAAAGTGAAAATCGAACCCACGATCTTTTCATGTATATTAGGGCATTTCCATGAATTACTATGGTGTCATTGTATAAATTTTCCTATTTGTATCGCATCTGATTTTATTTAATATTGCAAAGCTGTCGTGGCGCAGGGGCGCTAACGTGCAACTATAAATATGTCGATTTTGGGTTTGATTCCCACTCAGGGGAGTGAAATGTTTAATATTTTCATTTCCTCGCTCTGGTAACGAAGTTAAACAAATAAATTAAAAGTATCACTTTATATAAATTTGTCCTGTATACTTTTTTTGATTATCTCGCACATGGGAAGGCAGAGGGAACCTAGTGTTGACTGACACACACCCGGTTCCGCACAATTTTCGAGACATTGCATGTTGAATGGCGGATACTTTGTGTTTTTACTAGAGCGAGGAAAATAAAAATAATTAATTCCATCAAACTGGAATCGAACCTACAACCATCGCTCATAAACGCGATATAAGCGAGCGTCTGACTTTATAGTCAGACTCTATATCGCTCTTTTCTGACTTTATATCGCTCGCTTATATATATTTATTCAATAAGAAAAAAATGTTATGTAAACTGTATAAGAAAAACAATATATATGCATAATTAGTCGAACTAATATATGTGTAATGACCGTATGGCAAGGACATATTAATGATAAAGAAAAAGAATTTCTAAACCACATGTGACTTTATCTATCTTTTATATTTTATAAAAACCGGTTTCAATACAAACTAAACGATTTTATTTATAAAAATATAAGTAGAATTTATACAGATTGGGAAAAAATATTTAATTATTAGAGAAACATATGGTAGCCACAATATATATACATATTTTAATTAAATTGTAACTGATCGCTGTCTGTATATAGAAGATATATGAAATAATCTATATATATATAAAAGGACTTGTATATTTATAAAATTTTATTATTACCAAATAAATGACAGACAACATACAGAGTAGAACGCTGTAATTTGGTATTTAAGGCCCATAGGCGGCGCCGGCCCCAGGCAGCGTAGGGAAATGTGGAGAAATTATAACGAGAATTTCCCGAAATTCCTACGAAAATGAGAAAAAAATATATTTATGTTTTATAGTTCGCGCAAACTAAAGTTTTGGGCTGTTACTAGTATTTGTAATTTAATTACCTTCATATTGTAACCGAAAATAGCCAAGGAGGCCATGAAAATCTGAGAACCTAGAGTTAGACACTTCCGTTTCGCACTTTCGGTTGAATTTTGGGGGCATTGCGTGTAAAGTGACGAAACTAAACGCCGCGCTTTACCTCGTTACCAGAACGAGGAAATAAAAATATTAAATATTTCATTTCCTCGTGTGGTATCAAACCCACATCTTATCTCGCTTACAGTCGGATACTTGTGCTCCTGCGCCACGACTGGCTACTAGTATTGATACAAACATTTAAATATGTATGGTAAATAATATTTTTTCTTTATAGTCCTATTAAGTGGCTCTGTATAGCCGCCATGGTGGTACGTATCTACATAATTATATGTTGGTAGGTACGTCTGTTAAAACAATAACTTTTGTTTTTTATGTGACAGGTGAGGTTGGAGTTTATGTCAGTAAAAACTGTGTACATTGCCATAAATTATCCACTATAAGCTGGATTCGAATACATTGACAAATGATTTAATTTATAATTTGTATTAAATCATGTATATATTTAAGATGAATAAATGTGTATATATAAGTATGATAGGTTATTTTTTGCCGAAAAAAAGAGAGGACAAAATTTGTTTTTATTAAAAAAAATAACATTTTTTTTTATTTGTTCACAGGGATAGTCCAAGATGTTTGTCGCGGGAGTCGTCAGGCGCACCGCGATGTCCCTCAAACGACTCAGTCTACTCCGGACGGAGTGCTCCCAGTCTGCCGCTGCCAGCTGCCCTCTCAGCCGCTCTGCCAGCCGCGTTACCGGCCGCCCTCCTCCCTCCCCACTCAGCAGCGGTAGCCGCCTACCTCGGCGCTGCAGCCGCGGCTGCCCAGCAGAGACTCCTTATGTCCTGCCACGAAGATATGACAGATTCTGAACGAAGCGACGCTGTCCTAGATTTTAGTACCAAAAGAAGTGAATCTCCTAATGATGATGATGATGAAGATGCTGTTAATCTAAGCAAGAATGA
>JAATLQ010025843.1:0-24797 GCA_013421005.1 Heliconius erato x Heliconius himera | reverse complement strand
AAACGTCTTACGTTCATATAGTGTAAGAGAATATTTTCAAAATATTGCCTTTAGACGGTTGTCGCGGCCGGAGGGAGAGGAGGGAGAGGAGGGTGGCAGGGCTTCTTCCATACGTTTTAATTCCATTTCGATAATTGTAAATATAAGTCACATTAAGTTTTAAAAAGTTCAATTTCGATCTCTCGTTAATGTATATTATTTGCTAATGATCCAAACCCTTGGACGTCGCGTGTCGCGCGCAGACACTATTTAAAGAAAATTCGTTGCAATATCATATAATGTGGATCTTGTATCGCGTTAGTTAGCATTGGTTGGTTTTTATGTATATTTTGTGTTTCTCGTTTAGTGCTGATGTCCGTCGATGCACAATCTCGGAGATCAAATCTCAATTTAAGTTGTACATACGCAGTTCATAGCATGCAATAATAAATCTCTTTAGTGTAAATTTCCTTCTAGACGCCTCCGCGCGCGAGGTTGCTATTTATTATTTAGTATTAAGTATAACTAATGTAAGGGCGACTACTGTGACCGCGTGTATACCGCAGATCGGTTCAAATGACCGATCGATATTTTAAAAGTGATAAATATACATGTTTTCTTTAAAAAGGACTATTACATTCGTATACGCTTAGAACATTCTTCCTCTGTAACAGCAGATATACGATGTATATACGGTACTCGAGTGGAAACTCATTTTATATTATAAATATTGTAACTAAGTAAGTTCAAGATATCAAACAGTATCTTCTTGCACAGCCATACGGCGCGAAGTAAAGAAGCTTTTCCTTTTAAGCTTCACGCTGTATCCCGCAAATAGCAGGGTAGGGTTCCCTCTGCCTACCTTTTCCTTTATACGGTTGTGCAATAAGACGCTAAGGTGAAAATTTTAAATGATAAATCTTTTTAATGATAATAATGAAACGTACGAAAATGTATACGCTAGCTCCACGATGAGACTTTGCTCATACTTTATTGATGAAAAAAAAAACACTGTGTTGAATAATTATTTTACCAAATTTAATAATCTTATTTAATATTTTATGTTGTATTTCAAAATGCAATTAAAAGCTCAAAGAAATATATATGTTAAATACTATATAATGTATTTTATTTATTCACCCCCTTTTTGTTCTTTAGCTTCATAATTTTACTACCTATGTGAATTGATTTAAAAATAAATAAAGTCTAAATAAAAAAAATAAATTGAGTTAAATTTGAGTAAAAAAAACATATTATAAACTTGAACAAGAAGGAAATAGAATTAATAAATAAATATTATCCAATTAGACATACTATAAAATAAAATGAATCCGTTAAGTAAATAGCAAAAAAGAAACATATTGTAGAGTAATATTTCTAGTAAAAATAAAAATGTATTTTTTAAAGTTCAAAATGTTTTTAAACTTTTATTTAGCTTACATAGATTTTTGAACTTATAACTAGTAAATAAAGTTTATTATATCATTCATTGCACAAAATCACATATAATTTTAATTAAGTTTTATAGCAACAATACAATAAATTTTATTATTAAATTGCTTTCATTTTTTTTCTTTCAATTAATATAATATACTCTACTTAAATATAGTAAAAAAAAAAGACAAAAATTGATAGCCTTAAAAATAAATATACATATATGGAAAGAAATATACATTAAAATGTTCTATATTCTTAGATATTTTATCTGTTTTAACCAAAAAAAGACATAAATACCTGACCTGCCTGGAAATCGAATTTACAACCTACATCACCAAACAAAAAAAAAACATAAAAACCTGCCTGAGAATCGAACTTACCACCTACATCACCAAATCTATATCACAAACTATTCAATAAAATCAGAATCGGCTACTAAAGGCGGTTATAATTGGATAATTTAAAACAAAACGTCAAATTAATTGGTCGTCATCAACATTTTGACAGGAAGGGGCTGCGTCAACTTACGGGACGCTGGAGCGATTTACGAGAATTTAGCTTGTAAATTTAGTAAATGATTTAATTATTTACTATTTGGATGGAACGTTGACGAGTGTCAGATGGAACATAAAGGCTGTGGGTTCGATTCCCAATACATGGAATAAATTAATTTCATTCCGCCTTAATTTCCGGCACATACACTCAATGTTTAGATAATAAGACAGTGTCTTAGTACTAGTTTTCACCTACCTTGCGAAGTCGTAAGGGTATAGCGTGTAGCTAAAAAAAAAAAGAACTTGCATTACTAAGAATAATAAATATATAATAATTTGACAAATTCCTACTCTGGATAGCAAACAATATTTGTGAAACTTATAATAACTAGAAAAGAGTGCCATATCACAAAATTCTCTTAGCTTCCCCAAAATTTGTAAGAAACGTGACAAATGAAATATGAAAAAAAAATTACTCCTAAACTACGCTTATTAGCATTGTGCCATACCATAATGTTAGTGAGTTCGATTCTAACTCAAGTGTAGATTGCTTCACACTGTATTTCGCATATAGGCAGGGTAGGCAGAGAAAATTTGGGAACTTTCGTTACTAAGGCGAGCAAAAGAAGAAACTTCATTTTCCTTGAGTGGGAATCGAACCCACACAGTCTCACGTTTTTAGTCATATGCTTGAGTCCCTGCGCCACGACTGGCCCTATATACATATAATTAAAGTGTTTATTTCCCTAATATAAAAGAAGTGCAGGGCTACCACCCCCAAAACTATATCTCAAAAACTGGGCGGAAATCGAACAAACGTTACACAAGCCTACCAACCCATAGCTTATCAATGCAATAAATTAACAAAACTAAAATCTATAATTAAACAACAAAATTATTACAAAACGAAAACCATAAATGCCATAAAATTTGATAAACAGTCAAATAAATCATGCACGTTGCTACGGGATTGACGCTCGGGGGATGAGGGCCGGTCATTACCTACTGTGTGGGGAAACAAAACACAATGTCGTTTTAATTAGTTGTTCGTGTAATGATATTGTCTCGGCGATAGATTGATGTTGTTATAGGTTCATTTTTTTTGGAGCTTCACTCTGTATCGCTCGTATAGCAGATAAGTTGAGGAAACGTAGTGTTAAGGCTTATGACATTTCGTTCTAAACGATGTTTTTTTTTTATTTTTATAAGTAGTAAATTTTATAAGAAGCGTGGCGTACGTGTACAAGCGTGGGATAGTAAACTCGACAGTTATGGGTTCGATTAACACTCGAAGGAATCAAATATTTATTATATTCATTTTTCAGTCTCGTTACGAGGTTACGTCGCCAATTAACACGCAATGCTTCCAGAATCTAGTGGAAAGTGGGGAATGAAAATGTCTTAATGAGAACGGACAATAGGTTCCCAAGTTCCCTCTACCTCCCTGCTATATGTGAAGCTAAAAAATATCTAAAACCTATTTATTATTTCTTCCGCTACTCCAACACGAATCGCAAAATCATAGATCGTTATATTATTGAACAGCTACCCTCAAAACGATTTGCCTTATTCAAACTCTATAGCCCTCCTAATTATTATCAAAACAACCGTCGACTTGACGTCTTCACATCGACGTCGCCGCTACCTCACCTTTATCACTGTAATGACGTCATCCATCGCCACGTTACGTACAGACGATTCGATTAAGTAAGTATATATGTATATATATATTTTTTCGCTTTATGCTGAATCCTGCTATATAAAAGGATAATAAATAGGCAGAGGAAACCTCCGTTCCCCACTTTTGAAAAATGGCGTGACGATTTTTTTGAAAAATGGAGTGTTGAGTGGCGGAACTCAACGCCGTTCTTTATTTTGCCTAAGTATTATTTGTATTAGTTTATATATTTTTTTAATATGACTTTAAAAAAGTATTTAAATAAAAAGAACATGAACAGTTTCAATTTTAACAACATTCAAAAATCTTTTAGATACTCATTTAGAAATAATGTAATGTGAAGAAAAAGTTGATAAATATAAGCTAAGAGAAGTTCCGTTCTCCTCTTTCTCTCAATTTCTGGAATATTGTCTGATGAGTGGCAGAACTTAACACCACACTTGGTCTAGTTATCATTATTTAAAATTTCTTTTCATATTTTTGTGAGCTTGTTGTAATCGTGTAGCGCCATCTAGCGACAAATAGCAGAAAACTAACTTTCAGGTGCATTTATTTTAAGCATATTTCAATCACTTCTAATTTGATTTTTGAAGGCATATTTAATTTTTTTACTTATATTTAGTCGTGGTTAGTAGAATATCGAAGAATATCGACTTTTCGTAAATGCTTATTATTTTTCTTAAGCATTGTGTTTGTTTTATTTTAGCTTAACGCTGTAACCCGCAAATAACAAACTAGTTGAAGAAAACGTTTTAACAATTTTCGAAACATTATAATATATTAACTTTCGGAACTTAACGCCGCATTTTGTCTTACAATATAGGCATTATTTTTAAACTTAATAATATATTATCTATAAAAAAATAATTATTACGCTAAACTTGGGAAATATTTGATTAAAGGCGATGTTAGTGGGTACAAACCAAGTTTCCTCAGCAAAATATCTATAAATAAAAGAATATGTTCCTGACTGACTGAGGTAAGACGCAAGCACAGCCGTAACCGATGGTAGAAACGTGAAATTTGGACAGATGTTTAAAAAAAACTCTGAAGGCTTGAAAGTTTTATGGAAAAATCTTTAAATCAGCACCGTTTTTTATAAAATGTTAAATTCAGACCCTTAAAATATTTCTTTGAACACGTGATTCAGAGATTATTAGAATTCACCCCCTAAACTGAAATTAATACGGGTATATTTAATAATATAGTTCAAGTCGATGAAGCCTCTAGTGTCCGCTAGTTTTTATATTGAAACTTGAAAACGTATATATGTATATTGAAACTTATTATATTATACTTCTATTTTATCTATGCCCATAATATAAAGTTTAAAAATTTGTTTGGATAAAGATTTTAAACTCAGGAACTAAAGGTATGAATTAAAAAAATATTTATGTGTTATATATATATATAGTCCATCTATCGGAAAATGCTAAATAGGCTATGTTATTATTTTACGTTAATAGTTTCGATGTAACCCACTGCACCTGTAGTCAAAGTGATCATTATCACAATTAGATGCCTAGAAACATAATGTTTGTCATTTTCCGTTCGCACACACCGTTCCCATTAAGACATTTCCGTTCCGCCAAATTCTCGAAGCATTGCGTGTTTAGTGGCGAATCTCAACACCGCGTTTCGCCTCGTTACCAGAGCGAGGAAATGAAAATATTAAATATTTAATCCCCCCGTCGCGCTTATAGACGCACGCTTGTGCCCCAGCGCCACGACTACCTCGTAAAAAAACGACAAATAAAAGATAGTGGCATAATAAAACTAAAAAAACCAGAGCACATACAATAATCTGAAGAGGAAAACAGACTATTTCTCCACTTCCAATCCATACGAATGGCCTGTGCTTAATATGAACCAGCTATTTTATCCCAAACCTGAACTCAAGTATACTAAAATCTAACACAAAAGATGCTGACTGATGGGTCTCTTTGACCCCTCGTTGAGTAGGGGAGACCGGGGTTGGTTGACCAAGTTTCAGCTTAAACGTTTCTATTTTTAATTCTCTTGAGTATACTAATTTTAAAATAGATTCAGTTAATAGATTAACTATTAAGCTTTGGAAATATATGGAATAAAGTACCTTATTGATTATGATATAGAGTACAGGGCAGTTCTTGTACAATAGAAAAACTGCTCAACCTACCCCATGCATGGGGTTGGTTGACTATAACACTGGGGTAAGTTGACCTATGAAGATGCACTGGTAAAATTTACTAGGAAATGGAATAAAATACACAAACATGTATTATTTATTTATTTTATTATAAATTCCACCACTTCAATTACACACAATAAAATTCAAATTATAAGAATAAACAATAAGATACTTAATTATTAGACAATTTGAGTAACTAAAAATAAACAAAGTAGTTTCTATATATTCTTGTTTACAAATGTTGTGGGAGCCACAACTTGTACGCAGTGCATTGAATCCATTCTTCTCCTTCGATTCTAGAGCTATACTATTCAGTGCATTTCAAATAAAATGTTTTAACCTCATCACTTCCATGGTCGCTACTTTTCTTCTTTCTTTTTCAGTTCCTATAGACATTCCGCCTGTTGTCTTTCTCTTCTTTGTTTTCTTGTTGTCTTGTTTGGATAAAATTTTAAAAAGTCCTATTTTATTTTATGTGTAATAGGAATATCCATAACATTATGGGGCTGATTGACCAGGTGGTCAACTAACCCCGTTATACATTAGTCAACTAGCCCCAAACCACCTTTTAATCTTTAACCACGTGCCATAACCTCAAGACTGCGACGAAATCATACAGAATAATACACAAAATAAAGAGCATAAGCCACAATTTCTTTATAAATTCTTTGACAATCAATAACTATGAATATAGAGCAGTTATTACAAATAACATTACGACAATATTAATTACTTACGTGTGTTGTTTTCTAATATTACATTCTTTCTCTCAAACGAAATACGTGCTCGATGCCGCGTTCCCGGTGGCTGTGCGGACGGAGGTGACGGGTTCTCCTTCCACACTACCGCGCCTAACGCTATTGCATCGGACGAGTTATTGATAGTTAGTCAACCTACCCCTATAGTCAACCAACCCCGGTCTCCCCTAAATAGCGAGATTTGGATCACACAATAAATGATTTAGTTCGGCCGCGGTAATAAGGAGACGAATGTCCGTCCACACCCCGTCATTTGTCTTATGGTTAGGGGTAATGGCAGGTTATATTGGTGCTGAAGTTATGTTTTGTTTATATGTCATATTTGCATTTTTTTATATGATTGTTAAAAGCATAGAGAGATATTGAATAAGTAAGTCAATCTGTTCTATGATATGGGCAATGAGTTATTTTATAAAAAATAAATAAATAAATAAATCAGCTTCACGCTGTATCCCGCACACATCAGTGTAGGCATTGGGAACCTAGTGTTAAGACACTCCGTTCCCCAGTTCTGCCGAATTCTGGAGGCATTGCGTGTTGAGTGGCAGAACTCTACTCCGCGGTTAACCTCGACACCAGAGCGAAGAAAATGGAAATATAAATTTAAGTAAATATGTCATCTCCTTGAAGGGGGGTCGAACCCACAACCAGTCGTGGCGCAGCGGCACGACTGGCCTCCTTATTATTTTTAGTTTTTTTATTTCCTAGTTATTTAACTACCACCCTGTCTTATTGCTATTTAGCAATAAGACAGCGTGGCGTTAAGTTCTGCAACGCTATGTTCCGAAAATTGGCCCAAAGTGGAGGCCTATAAACTATATGAATGATATATTACGAGGGCGGTGGGTTTCGTCACACTGCAATGTCCAGATAAGAAAGAAAGTGGTTAACGGAGTGTCCTAACACTAAGATTATTCGGTTTTCTCTTCCCATGTGCCAAATACATGACGTTATAAAACCTTAACTTGCCGTTTATTTTCGATGTTAGATAATTTAATCGTATAAAAGAACCACAATGAGATATTTTAATCTATTGTGGCGTTTAACTGACATTGATAAGTAGTGAAGCGCGTTTTATTTTAGAATGTTTCTTTATAGGTATAAATATAGGATATAAGTATTTAAATATATTTAATTAATATATTATTAATGTTATAGCGCAATTAGAATGTAATAGGTGCTAGATGTAAGTGGGTTCGATTTTCATTTATTGAAATATATTTATATACTATTTACTATTTACTTGTTATAAAGTGATTCACTAGGTTACTTTTGTGTATAAGGCATGATCTTTGGAGTAATTACATATAAAAAAGGAAGAAATAAATGTTAAGCTATAGTCTTATTTTATTTACTTACAAGTTACAGTTGTGGCGCAGGTACAAAGTGACTGTAAACTCCACTTGGTTGAGAGTTCGATCCCCGAGAAAATGAAATATTTATTTACATTTACATTTTTCATTTCTCTGCTCTGGCTCCAAGGCAAAAACCCGGAGTTGCATTCTGTCACTCAATACGCAATGCCTCCAAAATTCAGCGGAAAATGGGGAAAGGTCTTAACACTAGAATTCGAATATCACTGTGTAGGATAGAGCGTGAAGCTAACAAGTTCTAATTAAACATCAAATATCAAATTCACTTATGTCAAAATCATTTTGATATATTTTTTCTACCAATCAATTAAGAACTGTTTAAATTTTTGACATAATCTAGCCTGTCTAATCAAGCGTTATTGACCAAAATACAAAGCAAAAATTAAAGGTAGAGTTGGAGAACGTATGGCTTAGTGGTCAAAGCGCCTGGTCGACCTGGTTCCAGGAGGCGCGAGTTCGAGTCCCGCTACGTTCAAATTTTCATACAAACGTATATTAAATAAGTATTTTCCTTTCCTAAGTGTGGAATATACATACATTATGGAATAGTTTGAAAAAAAAATAACGGACCACGTGTTTATAATATTCACTTAAAATATATAACCCATAATATTAACCATAAGAGACCCCTCACATTACTTTGTGACACCAACATGAATCATCGATATACGACTACACTATACTATATACTATATACGACTATATATATACATACTCGTATACACTACGACGAACACGAAGTTCGCAAAGTTTAAAACGGGCCATCTGTCGTGATGGATGGCTGGACATGTGTCCATTAGGCACGTAACTCCAAACAACGGCGAAAATGTGCTGGTATAAGATATCGGGTTAAATTTTACTGTTCACTAAGAAAATATGGTGAATTTTGTTTATTTTTAACGCGTTTTACTATGACGAGTTGTAATTAACAATGTAATAAAATCTGAGGCCAGTCGTGGCGCAGCAGCAAAAAGTGTGAATGTAAAACCGACTGGTTGTGGGTTCGAGCCCCATTCGAGGAGATGTAATATTTACCTTAATTTATGTTTCCTTTTCTGCGCTCTGGTGTCGAGGCAAAGCGCGGCGTTAAGTTCTGCCACTCAACACGCAATGCCTCCTGAATTCAGCGGAAAGTGGGGAACAGAGTGTCTTAACAATAGGTTCCCTCTGCCTACCCTGCTGTGTGCGGGATACAGCGTGAAGCTGATTTTATTTAATTTTTTTAATTTAAAAGTTTAATAAAAACTGGACTCGTTGAGAGCACTCTACGCTTCATAGTTTTAACTGTGAGTGCTTGACTAAAATTTTCAATCATATAGAATATAGCCAAAAGGTATACAACCTTTTTACTTTCCAGGAGCATCGAACACAAACCCTATTTAAACTAAAGAATATACAGTATAAGCGCAGTTGCACCACGGCACGGGTGCGGGCGTCAACTAGATTGATCGACATATATATTTCTACCGTCCATCCGTCATCCGTCATAGTCGTGCGCACGTTTGAGGGTTTACAAAGTGATCTCAATGACGTCATGAGTGTCGTTTAGGAGGTGTGATCTATTTGTTTGTATATCTTATCATGTAAATTAAGTGTCATAGTTACTTCTGTTCTATTCTATTCTGTGATTATGGCGTTAAAAGGTGTACGTTTCGTTGACGTGTGGGAACGGAATGTCTCAATACTAAGTTCTCTCTGACTCTCCTACTAAGATACAGAACAAAGCTAAAACAAAACATGGATAATGTAAAAATACTGATAAACTCAAAAATAAAAAAATGTATTGCTGATAAACTTCAATTATTCTAAGAATTTTCCTTGAAATCCATACTTAATTTATAAATTCGAAAGTAACTCTGTCTGTCTGTCTGTGACGCAATCACGACCAAACCGCTGATCCGACTGTGACAAAGTTTGATAATTAATAATAATAAATTAAAAAAAAAAATACTTGAGGATTTTGAGATGAACATAGGCTACTTTTCTTTCTCGTATTTGTAATATTCTCGATATATACTAATATATTCAAATAGTTTTCTATTTGATATATTATTTATAATATATTTGACATGTTAATAATAACTGTTGCTAAACAACCCGAAAAAATTTAATATATTCAATATATTACAATTATTTTTCAGGTAGCCCAAAATGGGCTTCCTGAATGCTTACATGGAGTGCGGTGACTTTAAAATTCTATAAAAATATTGCCCTTTAAAAAATCTATAAAAAGTCCATGGTTGTATATGTTTATCTTTGAATGTTAAGCCCTAGTAACCATTTTAATGTATTTAATGTATTTTCTATACATGTATAAAAATAATTAGGTCTATAAATCCTAATCAAAATAAATATAATAGACACCTTCAGCATTTCAAATAAATAATTTAGGAGATATCACTGATTCAAAATGACCTAACCTGCCATAGCCGCACGGTATGAGTTGTCTTCGCTTATTCGAGTACCACATTAGTCAGTTTTTTTTTAAATACGTTAGTTTGGCTTAGTTTTAATTTATTCTGGTACTAGCGATCGACTCGCAAACCACCTATTATATTTTTATTATGCTGCATTTGCTATCAGATTGATATTTTCAATAATGAACAACTTGTTTTCATAATTCTGAGAAAGGGCAAGTACTACGTGGCTGCTTCATGTCACCAGCGGCAAGGGCGTCCCTCGCGCGAGTCGAACCTAGGCTTGCGGTCTTAAATGGAGCGTTGAATTATTTTAATTTTACATTTTTTCGAAAAGTAGACGTCCAAATTACATGCTACAAAAGCCGAAGTTTATCTTTATAAAACTTCCTTGATGATGGAATAACTTTTGCCCGTAAGTTTCAATATCCATGTCACATAAATAGTGGCGAAATAATGCCTTATTTTTTTAGAACTTATAAAATAGAATATTTTTGTCTGTCTGTCAATGTACTGACTTATTTTTAGCTCCATCCCGTTTTACTTTTTGGGCACGGAACCCTAAAAATCCTTTATTTATGTGTGAATATGAGATTTTATTATGCATAGGTCACCCATCAACTGCCATTCGTAATCCGACATGCGTTTTATCAATAGTATTTAAAATAACCTCGTTGATTAGAACCCGCATTCACCGTATAGAATAGGCTACATCGATGGTTTTACTTAAAAAAACACAAGTATTTTATAAATTACGAAAATAAATGACGAAGCCGTTTTCCAAAAATACCTCTCAAACGTCCACGTCTCGTCAACGTCAGCTCTATTGATTGTCAGAATTCAAGAGCGACTTTTTGTTACAAATGCATCTTTAGGTAGAAATGTTTATTTAAAACTGTATCATCATTGGTTTGGTGGAGTGGAACGGTGTATGACTGTAAAAGCCATGGTTGCGGGTTCGATTCTCATTCGGGGTATGATTTTTTTTCACACTTTTGGTATTAAGATAAAGAGCATCTTTGGAGTAAAAAATGTAAGTAGCACAAACTCGTCTGACTGTTAATTCGTTTCTGGATTTTTTTGATCTCTGATAAAAAAAACAAAGTAGGGAGTTGAATGCCGCTACTCAAAACTAATTGTCTCCAAAATTGGGCAGAAAGAGGAAAACGGAGTGTCTTAACACTAGGTTCCCTCAGCCTACCTTGCTATATACGGGATACAGCGTGAAGCTATTTAAAAAGTATAGTTAAAAGAATAAATAAATTGATTAAGAAATAACTCCACTATTACGTATAAGCGACTTCTATACTTCTATACACGTCAACGCGACTTTCAACGACAGTTGATTGAAGTGAGTAGGGTCCTTCCATTTTGTTGTGACAGAATCAGGTGCATGCCTTGAACAGTGAAAGGATTTAGGAATCGATCCGCTGGAAGGAAATAGCTATAAGTGTATTTTGAAAGTTTATTTTATTACAATTGAGAGTGCGATACGATACTGCTTTACCTATACAATGTTAATATGTTATCTTAAAAATATAGAAATTAATTATATAAAAATAGTTTTTTCTTCACGATGTATCCCGCTTATAGCAGGGTAGGCAAAGGAAATTTAGTATAAAAACACTCCGTTTCCCACTTTGCGCTTGTTTGTCGGCTCCATTCCCATACAACGGAATGAATGATTCTCTTTTATTTTTCTTTTATAACAATATAAAGCGGACCATAGTGTTATGTCACTATCACAACACGCATTTATAGAAAATTGGATGGTGTGTGGGAAACGGAGTATCTGTCGGAAACACTAGATTTCTTCCCTACTCTTTATACTTCCCTACTATAAGCGACATACAGCGTGAAGTTAAAAAAATGAAACTTTATTCAAAACATTTTATAATATAGCAAGATTATTCCAATGGACGATTAATCCAGTTTGACATTCAATATTTGAGTTCTTAATTTGATCAGATGTCAGTTGATTTGAAATTAAATTTACTTTTTAGGTCCTGTCTTGTCACAACGTGGGATAGGTTTGTTATTTGTAAATTTTATTTTATTTGCGTTGTTTTAATTTAAGGCCATCTTGGCGCAGTGGGAAGGTCTGAATATAACCGATGATGATTATGGATTCTATCACCATTTTGGGGGATAAATAATATTTAAAAATAATTAGCATGAAAGCAAAAATATGACAACTTACAGATCTAATCAAAAACATATGAATCAACTAAACTTCAGGCATAACACAGATTAAGGAACACTGTCGTTAAATCGAGTGTAAACGTTAAATAAAACTTACATAGGTATTAGACGCGGACAAGAATCGAATTGGCTACTTCCGACCAAGCAGTCAAACCACTACCGAATACAGCCAAAGGCTAATTAATAAATAAAATTAAATGTGCTTACAAAACTTACTAACCTATAATAAATATGAAGTTCTTTTAAATTTATTCTAAAAGGAAAAAATAAATAGTCCTTACATTTCCTCAAATGAAGACAGTGTGCGGAACTAATAACTCATTATGTCTTTGAAGTTTAAACTGTATACGCTTACATCCTTAGAAATATATCTCTTTAACTACATATATTATCTTGCTACTCCTTCATAGAGGCCGTCTTGGTGCAAGGGCACAAGGCTGCGTCTGTACGCAACGCAGCGGTTGTTGGTTCGATTCCTACTTGAGGGATATTTAACATTTTCATTTTCTCGCTTTGGTAACGAGGCACAGCGTTGAGTTCCGTCATTGAACACGCAAAGCTTCTAGTATAACGTATGGAGGAGGTAGAGGGCTAAAAGATATTTTGACTTTTTTTTAAATATTTAATAATCGTATCACCATAAAGCAACTTTTAAGACCCACCCACGATTTTTATCTAAAAAAAATATAAAAACGACCCACTCTACTGATTATACTTAAATTATTTTCATTACTCCACTCTAGTATACAAAGTGTGGCGTTGAGTTACGCCACTAACATCCTTTTTCCCTGCTAAAACATATTACAAAAAACATACTTAAACCAAATAGTAATCCGAACTAACCAACATGGCCCATTTAAAACAATATTCATAATCATTTAATTTACTAGGGCACTCAATCGATCGAGCATTTTTGACCGTACACGTAGGTACCTGTGGTACCTATTTTACACCTTATTTGCACCGTAGTAAGGTAACGAAATTTAAAGTTGAAATATGAGAGGTTGAGTCCCCGACAACATTGATTGATGTGCCTTGACTGACGGCTGCACGAAAGTAGGGGCGAGGCGGTACGGCCCAAGTATGAGCGATTAGCGATTGTTTATACTTTTATTGTAATTTGTTTGGTTAAACTTGTTAATCTCAGGAACTACTTGTTGGAATTGAAAAATTGGTTTAGCTGGATTGTAAGTGTATTGAGGAAGTATAGTATAGATTAACTTATACGTTGATAGTTTCGAAGCAACTGAACTGAAAATAATTAGAAAAAATACATATTAATTTTAAAATAAACCTATCTACATATAATTATTATTATATATATCTGTATATGTTATTAACATATGGAATATGTTACGGAAAATCAGCTTCACTAATTTAGCCTTAACAAAAGAGGCTCTTGTCCGAATAGTTTTATATTCAATGACGTCAATGCTAAAAAAATATTTATTTCTAACCCCGTTTCTTAAACGTTACGCTGTGTCCCTCATATAACAAAGTGTACATAGTATTCAGACTCTCCGTTTTCTCACTTTCTCGTCCATTTGCCAGACATTATGTGTTTCGCAGCGGAGCTCAACGCCGCACTTTGCCTTACTTATATACATAGCACCTATTGTATAAAAAAGTCCAAATTATATAAATGATCACTTACACCATAACCGATAGTGGGGCGCAGTTACGTAAACAACCACACTAGACTGTAGAGTACACAAGGTGACCTGACCGTTTTTAACACGGGAGGGTTAAATTTATAAACTTTTATTATGTATGTATAATATTTCAGGTTAAATTTGAAATTTACGGTTTAAAACTCTGTATGATATCTTTAATTTTTAATTATTAAATTATATTTCTTTCTTTGAGGCCGTTGTGCTACAGGAGCAAAAGTGTGCAACTGTAACATTATCTTTACGTTGTGGGTTCAATTTCCATTCAGTTATCGAAATATTTAATTTTGATATTGGCTCACTTCTGTAACGAGGCAAAGCGCAACGTATGTTATAAGTTTCTTAAACTAGGTTCATAAAAAAAAATTATGTCTAAAAAAAATTATTTCTATATAATTATCTCGAGGTATTTAATTCCTGATACTACTACGTAGTATGGTACCTCCTTAGTTCCTAGTAAGTTGAGGCTCAGTTGGTAAAGTGTAAACGCGAAGATTGTGAATTTGATATCCACTCGTAGAAGTGTTTTGTTTTAATTTCTCGGCTCAGGTAAGAAAAAGTGCAGCGTCGTTGAGTTTTGACACTCAACATGTAATTTTTCCAATTCGAGTAGAAATGTCCCGACACTAGGGTCTCTGTACTTGCCCTGCTATGCTTGATAAAGCGTGAAGTAGAAAAAATTGCTTTATGGTAAAATTTTACGATAGTTATGTATTTTAATATATTATTTCAATATACAAAATTTACTAAATATATATAAAAAAATAAACCTGACTGGAAAAACAGCAACAGCAAAAGGTGGGCCTTTTTCTTGGTACTTTCGTGAACTTGATAAGCAGGCAGAGGAAACCGAAAATTGAAGGAAAGAGTCTTCCATTTCTAAGAAATTGCGTGTTAACCGCGTGTCTTGTTGACAGAGCAAGGAAATGAAAATGAAGAGTAGTGAATTCACTACTCTTAGTGGAAATCGAACTCACAATCGTCGCGCTCACAGCCCGACGCTGTTCCACCACGCCACGACGCCAAATCAATTATCTACAAACCAATTATATAAAAAATGGAATAAAAAACTAACACTCACTCTCATCTACCAACAGCAACACTCAAAAATCTCTAAACGCCAGCAATTATCTTAAATCTTCAAGAGATGTACCATCAGCACCAGCGTCCGACCAGATGACATCACTTGTATATTAATTGCATACGAGTTAATCGATCGGCTCCCACGACCGCGGTGATGGGGAACCACGCAAGTTTGTCATTAATTTGTATGAACCAATGTTACTTGTACTGTTTTAATATGATGAATAGCTTTTAATTGTGACTTTGCTCGTGTGGAATCAGTTCTACTGATAGAATTTGAGAAAATATTTTAATTTGAACCAGTCGTTCTTGAGATTAGCTTGTTCAACCAAACGAACTCTTTAGCTTTACAATCACCAAACATTAACATTAACAAATATGCATAATAATAAATATGATTATAACATAAATATTTAAATTTAATCGTTTTCCAGGCCTGGGTAAACAAAGCTCGATGTTCAGATCCGCAATGTCTCCGAAACGGGCCAAAATCGGAGAACGGAGTGTCCTAACACAAGGTTCTCCCTCTCTACTCTGTTCTTTGCGGGAGACACGACACTAAGTTTCATATAACAGTTAACGGCTAAAGCTGTGCGTTGTGTTGTACGTTTTAACGACAGTTTTTGTAAGACCGGAGCGCCACTTGGACTTATTAAGCGCCGCAACAGTGACGTACGGATGACAGCCTGTGATGGATAAGACTGTAATATTTATAATTAATAAAACAGAAGAATAAGCGATCTATACTATATTTATGTTCTTTCCAGAAATGTTCATACGTTTAAATTAATAATTAAGCCTCGAAAGCCAAAATATTTTACAATTGTTCCTTTACTTATAATAGTTTGGATATTTTCACTAATATTATATAATTTAAATAAATATTATTTACAGGTTGAAAAGCATCGTCGCTTTTGTTCTACTCAAAAAAAAAATATTTTAAATTAAGCGGCGGTTTCCAACAGTCGCGGGTTCAAATCTCGCGACGTTCAAATTTATATCCCAAATAAACATTAATCTACTTATTTTTCTACGCTAAAATGAAAAAAATACCACCAATATCTCTATGAACTCCCAGTACATCCACGTGTTCCCGTCGCTATTAGCCCCACTCGTAAGATTGGTCGGTTTGACAATTGATTTATGTCCGTCAAGTCTCGTCACGGCGCTCGCGCATCTGCCATACACTTCTCAGAACGAATAATGCTCAAAGATTATTTAAAGAGAACTTACTTAACTTTTACTTAATTTTATTTGTTCTATGTACGAATTGTTTTAAATAAATATAAATATTCAAGACTGATAGGCACGTGACGGTTGTAGGTTCGATTCTCATTCGGGGGAAAGGAATTTTCCTTTTCCATAGCATGTTGTTGAGTTTCATTATTGCAATGTCTATCATATCGCAATGTCTTGCAAACCTAGCAGTGCGTGGAAGACGCGGAGAGTAGTAACACTTAGCTCCCTCCTCACATATAACAATATGCATACTGAATTTTACACACAGTTTTTAGACATTTTCGAGTATTTTTGTATAGAGCAACGAAACTCAACGTGAAGAAGTGCATAATATAATAGTATAAAATTTATTATTCCCGCGGCTAAAATAGAACCCATAACCACTGCGTATACAGTCATACACGGTCATATTGCGGGAAAATGCACATTTTATTATGCATATATTTAATTATTATCTTTATTACTATCTTTAATATAAATTTTTAATGAAGCTTACATTATGGCATTGCTTGCGCAAGCGCACAACTGGGTAATCGTACTGTGCGCCTCTTGACAACTTTTACATGCACATATTAAATTTATGACTTTGAAACGTATTTATTGGATCTCAAAGTAACATTTTTTTTTAGTAGCTTCACGCTGTATCCCGCACGTAGCAGGATAGGTTGGTGGATGGTTGGGGGACCTGGGATTAGGATCACAACGTAATGCAACCAAGCATCTTAACACTAGAATGTTAACATGCTTCGTTGGCCATTAAGACACTTACTAATTTTCTGTCGAATTCTTGAGGCGTTGCGTGTTGAATGGCGAAACACAACGTCTTCGTTATCAGAACGAGAAAAAGAAGACATTTAACACTTCAATCTCCCGAATGGATTTTATTTTTTTTTGTTTTCACCGTATGTATTACCATAGTAGGAAAATGAAAACGATTAATTCTGCCGAGTGGGAATTGCACACGCAACTACCAATCTCAATAATTCTTTTATAGAATATATGATCAAAGAAGTACTTAGAAGTAGAATTGATTACGAGTAATTATGTATGACATATTGAGGCGTTGAATTGCGAACTCTGGCAGAAAATATACTTTACTATACTATACATAACACTGTATCCCTAGCGGGGTAGTCAGAGAGGCTGTCATCAACCTCTTCATACATGCCCCTCATACTTGTTTACGTGACTTTCCTCCAGTATTTTGATACTATGCTTTCGAAGGTCAATGGAGGTCTCCCCCTACCTCCCTTACCACTCTCTTTTTTGCCATTCTTTCATCACTCATTCGTTCGAGGTGCCCAAACCAGCTAAGCAAGTTCTTCTTCATTCTCACCGTTCTGTGTATATCTGTGTATTCTTCATTGCGGATTCGATCAGCTAAGCTGACTCTGCATATCCTACGAGGAGATCGCATCTCTACAGCATTCATCTTTCTTTCATTCTTCTTCTGTAATACCCACGTTTTGCTACCGTATCACAGCGCCGACGCTGCCGGTGCCGACACCGAGACTGCGTTGTGTAGAGCCAAACGTAACTAAATAGAGAACGGATTACCTCAATACGAGTTCTTTCTATCTACCCTGCTATTTGCGGGATATAGCGTGAAGCTGACAAAAAGATATCAAAATACAAAGCACAAACATGAACGAAATGACAATTCTGTAAAATTCATCGACGTGACCGACAAAAGTGTTAGTAATATATCATCACTAAAATAGTTGGTCTGTATATATTATACACATACGTGCAGTCTTGTTTGCGGGAGCGTTTTAGCGAGAAAAGAAGCTGTTTCGAATCTATTTCTAATACATAATGGTTAACAGCTGCTTTGGTTAAGCTGTTATCGCATAGTGACATGATTGATAGTAAAAATTATCGAAACTAGGTAATTTAAAGACATATTCGTGCGACTGTAAACGCGATAGGTTGAGGGTTCGATTTCTACTTGAAAAAAATTAATATTTTATATTTTCATGAGGCCGGTCATGGCGCAGCGGCACGAGGTGTGACTGCAAAACCGACTGGTTGTGGGTTCGATCCCCACTCGAGGATATGAAATATTTACTTAAATTTATATTTCCATTTCTTCGCTCTGGTGTCGAGGTTAAGCGCGACGTTGAGTTCTGCCACTCAACACGCAATACCTCCAGAATTCGGCAGAAAGTGGGGAACGGACTGTCTTAACACAAGGTTCCCTCTGCATACCCTGATTTGTGCGGGATACAGCGTGAAGCTAATTTATTATTATTTTTTTTATATTTTCATTTCCTCGCCCTGGTAACGTTGAGTTTCGCTACTTAACATGTAATGTTACCCACTTTTCAAGAATGTCTACGAATCGAAGTCAACTGTGTGTGAGCACACTGTGAATAAACCCAGTCATTATATCAGGTTTGATAAACCCCAAATCCTTGCTAAGGAAAACAGATATACGGATATATTATTGCTAGAATGATCTGCGAGGCTATGGACATACAATAACATCCTAATTTCAATACAGAGAATGGTTGAAAACTCTCTACCAACTGGGACTCATTCATAATTTTTTTTAAATTTCAAACCCACCATACCAAAGGACAAGATACAGTCACCTCGTTCTGCAGGAATCCAGGGCAGCACGCGAGACAATTAAGAAATCGGTGAGGGTAGTTTGATATAATAATTATGTCAACTGACAGACGAATACCAACTCAGTCTACCACCACGTGTGACCACGGACTACTGCAAAGTGTTCGAAACGTCGGGTTTCTAAAAATGTATAATACTAAATATCCGGTTAAATAGTTCCATTTAAAATGTGTAATAATCGTGAAAATCAAAGATCTTACTGTATAAATGTCATTTTCCAACTGACACGACTGACAGACGAACTGTCACAAATACATTATTAATGCAGGATTTTGTTCACAGGTATATATGTTTACATATACCTAATACTATACCTATACCTATAGTAATATAATATGTTGCTCTAATTAATATTCTGTCATATAAACGTTGATATGACTGACACTGATGTGACGCGACACTGACGAGTAACGAAATTTTCACATCATATATTTAAACTTTTAAGGATTTGAGATCTTCTATGTAAAAAGATAGAGTCGGATTTTGGTTAAATAATGTTTTTTTTTAATTACAACGATTTCGACGAAGAAAGATTACAATAAACAGATATAAATATATGTAAGGAAAAAATTTATATAAGACAAGTACGGGTACGGGTTCGATTCTAAAATATATATAAGTAAAATAAGAAAGAAAGTGTATAAACTAATTAAATTCCACAGAAAAAGCAGGATTCTTCTCATCAGGTTGATAAATACTCTTAAATTAGCTTCATGCTGTATCTCGTACACAACAGGATAGGCAGAGAGAACCTAATTTTAAGTGACTTCGTTCTCCATTTTCCGCCGAAGTCTTACGGCATTGCGTGTTGAGTGGCGGTACTTAACACCACGCTTTTGCCTCTACAGGAGGGCGAAGACATGAAAATATTTAATATTTAATTTCCTCGAATGGGGAGTGGACCCTCAATCAGTTGCGTTTACAGTAACAGACTTGTGCCCCTGCACCACGACTGGCCTCAATACTCTTTTATCACAATTAAATAAATAAAGGAGAGTGAAGAACGGTCAAGACACTTTTAACTCTACGACCTACAGTGTTGAGTTTCACTGTTCTCGAGAACTAGGTAGTGAGTAAAGAACAGAGTGGCTTAACACCAAATACCCTCTGCCTACCCTGCTATATGCAGGATACAGCGTGAAGCAAAAAAAAACTAATGACAAACGATGTAATGTCCAAAGTATCGCCAAAATCATTTAAAAAGCTTATTGACCAAAAGTATCATTATAAGGCTAAAACTATCATTTTTCAAATATGTTCGTTACAATCTTTTCACATGCTATAACAATTCCACTATTAAACGCCTACAGCCATTAGACACAACTGCGTATCGGACTCTAATAAATCAATATTATACCAAAATTGATAATGCTGGAATTGATCTCAAGTTGTGGAGGGTTCCGTATTATTATAATTTTTCAATTTGATCATATTATTCTATATAAATCATTTTGTTTTAATATTTTTTTTATGTAATTGACAGACAAAGACTACAAATAAATTTAAAATAAATTTTTAAAAATGAGTAGAGCGCCTATTTTACTTAACCTCTGACTGCAAGTAATATAAATAATCATTGCTATGGTTAATATAGTAGATATTGATTATTATGTTTTTATTTTTATTATACAGACATTTGCTGGATAGTTTTAAAATTTTTGAAAATTAAACGGGAATTGGAGAATGGAGAGTTTTACACTATTCTCCATCTACTTACTAAATAATAAAGTCTAATTAAACGTAATTAATTATATATATCAATCTAGTAATGTTATATTTTATAACGATTAGTGATAAATTAAAAAAATTGAGGAACCCTAAAAACTAAAAAAAACACACACACACTAACCGTGCTCCCGAGCAAAAGATTTGCATTAGTTCATTACATTCATCATTATCACAATGCCAAATGACGTCCAACTTTTGTATGGCCGCCGTAAATCGTCACTGACAACGGTTGAATGATTGACAAACGTCAGTGAAAGGACTGTCGGTGCCCTTTTTTTTAATTCCAACGTGACAGTGACTCTGCTCATTCTGCTTTTACGAAGTACGTTTTCAATAAATTGCATTTTGTCAAGGTTGTAGTGGCGCAGTGGATCATCGTCTATCTGGATTTGTTACCTATTCGGGGTACTAGGCAGAAGGAACCTAGTGTAGAGTGTTATATCTCATTGTCGTACTTGTGTTTACCAGACGTGGAAATTATTTTTAAATTATATTCATTCTATTTTTTACCTTAATATTTTTTTAGCGTCATGCTGTATCTCTCATGTAGCAGGGCAGGCTGAGAAAATCTGGGAACCTTGGGTACAGTCACACGCTTCTGCCCCTGCACCACGACTGGCCACAATAATCAAAAATCATAAATAACCAAAAAATAAATATTATAAAATAACTCTTTATTCAACTTTAAGCCCTTCAAAAACTTGAAACGATCGATGATGGAGCACAAAGTGGTATCTACCATCGATCCTTCGTCAATTGTCAGTCGCCACGCTATCTGCCGGCGACGCGCGTCACTCATATATTGAAATGTCAATGAGGTTTAATGGATTTTTTTTTATTTCAATTTCATTGTTATAACTTGTTCGATGAATTTTGGAAGATTGATAAGTTGTGTTGTGATTATTTTTTTCTTTTTATATTATTTTAATATATTTTTTGAATGTATTCGTTTCGTTATATTTAATATTTTTATTTTCTGGTTCTGGTAACTAGGCAAAGTGCTTCATTGAGTTCCGCCACTCAAAACTCAATGCATAGATAATTCGGCGAAAAATGGAGAACGGAAGTGTCTTAATTGCAACGAAGTGTGTTAGCAATAGGTTCAGATTCCTATCCTTCTATGTGCAGGGTACAGCGTGAAGTTGAAAAAAAAATGTATTCAGAAGGAACATATTGAGAAGAGTAGGCAGTGAGAACTTAATGTTATAACACTCTTTTCCTATGAAACTTAGGCTCGTATTCGAGACATTGTGTGCTGGGGGCGGTTAAACGAAAATAATTCGTTTCTCCAAATCCGAACGTAAACATTCTCACATACAAAAACATTTTTAGGGTATATATAACAAATAAGTATAAATATTAAAGGTATTTATTTTTACATCGTATTTTGTATGAAAAAAGACAGTACTCTATTGGTTTTAAGATGGAAATGTATAAGTACACAAATAAAAAATAAAACTTTTTTTACTGACGTGAATCTTTGCTTTTTTTACGGAATATACATAAAGAATTTAGAGGATTCCAAATATTCCGATATCCATTTTCTGCTTAATCATTACGTTAATATGTAAAAGGAAACGGAATTTTACACCACGTAATATTTAACAAACATTGCATCAATTGGGAATTGAATACCCAACTATCGCGTGTCAGCTACGACTACGTCACACTGACGTTGAATGGTTCCATATAAAATACAGGCACTGCCATTCCACTGGCCCCACCTACGTATTGCCATACAAAAATACTAGATTCATTATCTGGGTAATACATCAGAGCGTAATGGCTGTGGGGATGATTCATAACCTATAAATCAGTTTTGGATACAAGGCCGAATATAGGGGATGATTTTGCTTCTAGTTTCTTTGTGTGAGCTTATGCTTGCGACTTTATTTAGATTGCCTTTGTTTGGACATGTAGTAATTGGAAAATATTTTTTTTTTGTGCTTCACGCTGTATCCCGCATATCAACAGGCTAGGTAGAGGTAAATAGCGTTAAAACACTCCATCCCCTCAGGAGTTAAAACTTTTCGCTGAATTCTAGAAATTTTGGGTGTTGAGTTGCGAAACTTTACGCCGCATTTTGGGAAAGAAATGAGAGAATGAAATGAATATTGGTATTAAATATATAAATAGGTACACAATGGAAAATAGACAAATTTGACTATAGCAGTAAAATAATTTATAGGAACTTCTGTACTATTGAAATGAAGTTAAAAAGTTTGTTTGGTTAGACATGGTAATCTCAGAAACTACTGGTTAGAAATATGTATGTTTTTGCGAGAGAGGCTATATTACATCACAAAATTGTAATAATTAAGTTATTATAAAAAGTTTCGACTTATAAAATTTGATTCAAAACATGCAGCACTCTCGAAACATATGGACGGTATGTGGACGTTTAGAGAAGGGTCGCGTTGGCACCCTTCCCTACGGAGGAATAATGCTGAAAACCTAAAATTTCTTGTAAAATTTTCCTTTAAAGCAGATTTATTACCTGTCTCTGTTTTCTCTATTTTGCTCCTTTTTTTTTAAATTACTGTCTATAATTCGATTACTTAAAGTTTTTGAAGAAGTATATGTATTTTATTTTAGACTTTCATTTATGTTACTGCAAATTAATAATGTTATCATTCGCGCAAATGAAATATTTATTTTAATTTATATTTCCATTTCTTTGCTCTGGTGTCGAGACAAAGTTGCAGCGTTGAGTTCCGCTACTCAACACGCTATGCCTACAACATTGTGGGGAACAGAGTGTCTTAACACTAGGTTGCCTCTGCAAAAAGTAGGTGTAATAATTGAGCCAAATCATCGATATCGACCTAATAAAAGAAAACCATATTTGTAGTCTCTCATACGTCCCTCTCGTGTAAACCTCAAATGTAGAACCGACGTTAAAAGTGGGAAGTGAAGTTATTAAAACTATAAAATAACATTTTTACAGTTAGTGTTTCATACAAAAGTCAGCTTGACTGGCACACGGCATAATAAAATGAAATGAAACAATCCCATGATTTATTTTATAACGGTGGATGGTTTTATGCTGGAAATTTATATTTTTGCATGTTTTTTTTTATTAATATTTCTTTCTTAATGTTTACATGTTTTTCTTGAGATTTGTTATTCGTTACATTAGATCTGTGGTTCCCAACCAGTGGTACGCGGACCACTAGTGGTCCGTAGAAGCCTAAATATGGTCCGCGAACGATTTAAATTTTATGACTGGGGGTGGTGAGGCGAAGTTTCTGTTTAATTACCACAGATAATTTTAATATTGAATATTGAATCGACAACTAATGATGACCTAATTCATTGGGCATTAGGTCATCATTAGTTGTCGATTCGAATCATTAAAAGGAACATTTACTTATAAGTACACGTCAAGAGTACACGTAGACAAGAGGCCGCCGCGCCGCCGTGGCACAAACCATCTGTGTGACTGCAATCGCCACAGTAGGTTCAATTCCCACTCGGGATAGTGATTTATTTTCTTGCTGTAGTAATTAATAAGAGAAAACCGCCCAAGTTTGCGCCGCATTTGACTTGTTACCTTAACGAGAAACTGAAAATAACTCGTCCAAATGGGTTAACTAGAACTCTTACTGTCGTGTTTACAGTCAGCTGTTGCTGCTGCACCACGACTTCGTTTCATTATAACTTAAACGAAGAGATGAACAAAAATTATAAAAAAAATCATAGTTTCCACCACATCCAGCCAGCATGAGATCGTCCAGCCAATCGACACGCAAGTATTATTTATCGGGTTGACTGACACCGCGTCGCAGGTTGATCTATGCGCTGCACATCACCGGCCCGCGCTATAATATAACGTGAAACGCCAACGTATCAAATGTAGGAATCATTTTTTTTATATATAAAAACATTTTTGGCATTCGCAGCGAAATGTCTAGTTTATGTTAGTTGGTTGTGATTTT
>JAATLQ010025841.1:3338-29014 GCA_013421005.1 Heliconius erato x Heliconius himera | reverse complement strand
CCTAAACTAACAACAAAAGAAGATGTATGTTATTATTTTATACATACTTAAATATAACCGTCCAGCCATTGTAGCCCAGGGGCACAAGGGTGTGACTGTAACATGACGGTTGTGGGTTCATTCCCCGCTTGAGGAAATGAAATATTTATTTAAATTGATATTTCCATTTCGCTCTAGTTTCAAGACAAAGCGCGGTGTTGAATTCCGCCACTCAACACACAATGCCTCTAAAAATTCGGTGGAAAGTCGGGAATGGAGTGTCTTATAAATATAGCTACAGGCTGCAAATGGAGTGTCTTATACATACAGCTAACTAGGATACAGAGTGAAGCTGATTTGATTTTCGTAAATGTAACACATTTTATCATTAATAATATATTTTTATATAAAATTTGTAATGTATCTAGAAAAAAATATTTATATATTATTGTAAAAGTATACAAAACTCTTTGTATTTCAGAATGCAGATTATATTGTGGTAAATCAAAAGTCTGAATAAACTTGTTTACTGATCCACTCTTCTAAAAAAGAAAAGGAATGCTCAGTTATTTAAATGTGAAAAAAATATGATTCAAAAGAGAATAAAAGAAGTAATGAGATTGAGGAAAATAAGAAAATTACAAATGTTATTGAAGCATTAACAGAGGAAGAAAATGTGCAGAATTTGTGCAATGAGCAGTACCTTTGCTATATTATTGCAAAGCCAATTTAAAAATTGGCCAAAAAAACCGAGATGCAGGAGATTATCTAAACCAAAAAAATATGGCTTTGGCTATTTATAAACAATCAAGCATGTTATAGACTTTTAAGAAGAATGTTTGCACTACCAAGCCAAGGTAGTCTGCATAAACTGCTGAACAGAGTGCCTTTAAAACCGGGAATAAATGGATATATTTTCTGCTTGAAAATAAATGGCCCAAAATCATGATGATCAGAACAACATTGGTATTTTATCATTTGGTGAAATATCTGTAAAAAAAATATTATAATCATCAATTTGATAAAATTCAAGGTTTTCAAGAGCATGGTAACCGTTGCTAAAGTAATGAGGTTGCAACTCAAGCCCTTGTATTTATACTTTCTGGTATAAAAAAAATGGAAGCCACCTATTGCATTCTATTTTTTGCACAGTTTAAAAGTGGATAGCTTGACTGTGATTTTAATAGAGGTAAATTTATTATTTAATTTTAAAGATTTATTTAAGTTTTTAATTTTGAGTTATAATATTTTAAAAAATATAAAAATTTATGGAATATGGATGCGTATACTTTTTTCAATTGATGACAACACATTTTTTTTTATGAAAAAGATAAGGCAAACGAGCGAGCGGGTCACCTGATGGTAAGTGATTACAACCGCCCAAGACCCCGTGCAACACCAGAGGAGCTACAGGTCCGTAGGTGCCGGCCACCAAGGAAACGCAGTAGCATAAAGCCACTACTTAACGCCGGTCTTAAATGCCGGGGGTGGTCACGATCCGGTCTGCCCATGCGTGTTGTCATTGCTGGCGACGTGACTCTACCATACGTAGTTTAGTCGCCTCTTACACCACCAGTACCAGCATGATCCTATTCTTGGCCGGGACCGCATGGCACATGATTTAACTAGTATTAAACTTTTTTTTTCAGGTACTGAAGGAATGGTTTGATGCAGTTATGAATGTACTTGCAAGTGTATGCGACTTGTCTACTGTTAATATAAAGGCTCTTAAAACATTAGGAGCTACAATACAGGAGCCATTTTTTACTTTGTGTGAATGAGAAATTATATCAATTTTAGATCCACCATCAAATTTGATTAAATGTACAAGAAATTTGTTCATGAAGCATGATGTTGAGTGCAGTACTGATATTTATAATAATGAAAACCCTGTAATGGGTAAGCATATTATTTTTATTTTATTTACTTATACTAGGTACTCATACTAGGTACTCTTACTAGGTTTGATTCCCACTTGATGAAATGAAATATTTAATATTTTCATTATTATTACTATCCACTCGATCATTATATTTTAGGCCAGTCGATCAACGCCATCTATATGTGAGTTGTTGAACTATACATATCAGTTGCCAAGGCCAGGAAGAACAAGACAGTTACATATACATATGTAACTATATACTACATTGTACATGTAGTTGTAGAAAGTGAAAAAATAAAATACATCTCTAATTTATCGATTTTATTGAATCGCACATTTATACAATAATAGATTTTAGGGTTATATAATATGTTATATGTTCAGGCCAAACGTCTATTATAATTTAATAGCAATAATTTTTAAATCACATATCTCTTTGCATATTCGTTCCGTTTATTATTAGGTTGACTTTTTGGAGTAATCATTAAAACAGCAAATTTAAGTGTAATTCTCTATTAAACAAGAAATTTGTAATATTTCAATGCTATGGTAAGATAATTGTAAGACAAAATAAAATACATGATTTATATCACCTATGAGCGTGTGTGATTTAAAAATTATTGCTATTAAATTATAACAGGCGTTCGGCCCGAACATGCCCCCGGACGTTGAAAGCTCGCCTTTTAACCAATTTGATCAAACAAGGGACATATTTTACTAAATGCTGACCGTTTGAAGTTTTGATGTCAGCCACACGGCTGATGCCATCAGCTCCAGGATGAACAGCTACAATTCAGCCCATCTTCCATTTTAACGGCGAAAGATTGTCATCTTTAATGACAACTAAACTATCAGGTACCAACAACGTTGAATTGTTTGAGCGCCATTTTACTCGTTGCTGTAGTTCACTGATATATTCTTTGGATCACCTGACCCAAAAATGTTGACGGAGCTGCTCCAACTTTTGAAATCTGCTCAAATAGCTGGTAGGGCTGTCTTGACAATCAGGAGTTGGCATGGCCGTTAGAGGCTTCCCAATAAGAAAGTGGCCTGGCGTGGCGCGGCGTTGAGATCTGCCGCTCAACACGTAATGCCACCAGAATTCGGCAGAAAGTGGGGAACGGGAGGAGTGTCTTAACACTAGGTTCCCTCTGCCTACCCTGCAGAGTGCGGGATACGGCGTGAAGCTGATTTGATTTTATAAGCTTTATTTATAAGTAATTGCAAGTAATATTCGTAAGAGCGATAGTTTAAAATTTTACTTGTTTATTACTTAACTAACGGCCCGCTTCGACCGCTTAAGCTACATGTTAACACAAACAGTTAAGTTTAAGTCGTAATGAATTCAAGACAGATAAAGGAGGCCAGTCGTGGCGCAGGGGCACAAAGTGTAACTGTTAAACCGACTGGTAGTGGGTTCGATCCCCGGTCGAGGAGATGAATTGTATTTACTTAAATTTATATTTCCATTTCTCCGCTCTGGTGTCGAAGCAAAGCGCGGCGTTAAGTTCTGCCAATCAACACGCAATGCCTCCACGATTCGGCAGTGTCTTAACCTACCCTGCTGTATGCGGGATACAGCATGAAGCTAAAAAAAAAAGCAGAGATAAAGAGCTACTTGATCTTCAAAGAAATATTAAGTAAATAAATACATAAACTCTTCGGTTCGTTCGTTCGTTTGAAATAAATCTATATAAAAATATCTTAAAACATTCTTTCTACGTGTACTCTCTGTAATAATTACATATTTACCGATTGTACATTCACCTAATAATATATGTAGCTAATTTAAAAACTACAGCAATCATTTTATATAGAATATTATTATTAATTCTTACCCAAATTAATAATTTAACATTTAAGGCTGTTTCTGATCCGATCAGAACATTTAACAGAGTTTTAAAATTATGATAAGACTTACATAAAATAGGTAAAAAGAATGTATTGTTACAAAAATATATATGTTTAATAAATAATTAGCTTTATGTATCAATGCTCAAAGTATATTATTATAAATATCAAGTATCAACATTGCATAAAACAATCATAAAACCTTATAGAAGTTACTATAATGTAGTGAAAAAATCATATTGGAAGATTATAGATTAAAGTAATGAAAAATCATATTTGAACTCGTTATAATTGACAGTCAATTCTGTTTATTAAATGAAAAATCGCGAGAAGACAGCTAGTATGATATAATTCGTCAGTATGTAAAGTTTTTTTTTACATTTTATTCAATAAAATTATTGTTATTCTCTCTTCCTGGTGTAATTCTTCTCTTACTGCTCAATTTTCGTTAATGACAAATTATAGGAGTTACTCAAAATAAAAATACATTTAATATTATTTAACAATATTCTTCCGCGATTTAGTAACGTCGCAACCTGTTTGCTTTTAATTAAAGCAATTTTGTCATCATCAAATAACATATATGATGAGTGTATATTTCTTAAATCAGATTAGGTGTCTTGTAAAACATTTAATAAATTTCTTTACATTCATTTGGAATTTATCACTATCATCGTCGATTTGCTTTCTCCCAGCCAATATCCTATTAATATTTTTACAATAATTAAAAATTATGCATCAAACAACAAATCACAATATCAATTATATAATCAACTGATTTATTTTTACATAGAACACATTGAATACAATGAAAATCAATTAATATAACTATTGCTAATTTCATTATTTCTATTATTTTAATTTTTTCATTTTTTTTTTTTAACTATTTTACTAATTAATTTAATAAATTCTTTGCTCGGAATGCAAAGTTAAAAGTAAAGTTCTCTATATTGTATATTCTGCATGATTTAAAAAAAATAGTTTTTGTTGTTTTTTTAAGAAAATATCCACACATATACCGCAGAGGTGCTTGCGAGGATACGAGGATCGGTTTCTTCGTATTCCATTCAGTGTCCACACCCAATTTGACACAGAGTCGGAACAGATTCTACTTCTTCACTGCTTGACGAAAATTTCATGGAATTAAATATATATTTTGTTTCCGACTTGGACACCCCAAGGCTGAACAATTTTAAGTTTTACTGCCACCTATTGAGTCAAAAATATTGTCCAGTCTAAAATATAGAAATCCTTTTATTATTTCTTTGCATTCTAGAGGTAGAATTCCTTTATCTGAAAATGATAATAATAAAATGTTAATAAATTTAAACTTTACATGATCCAGAATGGGATAAACTATGATAGAATAATCATATTGGAATCTTAAATTAAAAAAAAAAAAAAATTAGCTTCACGCTGTATCCCGCACACAGCAGGATAGGCAGAGGGAACCTAGTGTTAAGACACTCCATTCCCCACTTTCTGCCGAATTCTGGAGGCATTGCGTGTTGAGTGGCAGAACTCAACGCCGCGCTTAACCTCGACACCAGAGCGAAGAAATGGAAATATAAATTTAAGTAAATATTTCATCTCCTCGAGTGGGGATCGAACCCACAACCAGTCGGTTTTGCAGTCACACCTCGTGGCGCTGCGCCACGACCGGCCTCTATTGGAATCTTACTACTGCCATAATGAGCCTGTTGACTAGAGATATATTTTTTATTTTCATTCAGCACAGTATTATATAAATTGAATATAAAAAATAATTATTACAAGTTTTTCAACTTTTTAAATGAAGAATCTTACTGTTGTTCTATTAATTTGTTTCATTATTGAATGATGTGTTAATGAAATTAAAAGATAATCAATAGATATAAAATCTTTTCTCTCTGGATATGCTACACTGACTTTCAAAGAAACTTAATCAAAAAGTATTTAACATTATATACAATACTTTGAAATTTTGATCTCAGCCATTTGTTTTTTCAATTTATTCTTCATTTTGCTTAATTTTACTCTAGCTCTAACAATTCTTTTATAAATTTCCTTGTCCGCTTTGGAATTGACTTTAAAAAATTATCGACAAACTGCTCTGGAACAACAAAATGTCAGCAAAATAATTTTTAGTGCTAAATTAGATGTAACAATTGGGTAGGCGGCAAGTACTATCAGAAATCCCAACTCAACTGTGCTATATCTAAATCAAAATTATTGTTTGTATAACATAAAAGAGAAAAATATTTGTTAATTTTATCAATATTTCCTTAAATATTGATAAAATTAACAAACTCCTCCTTAGGAGTGCTTAGTAGGAGCTTACTTTACAATTGCCTGTGTAAAAATATAATAAGAATAATAATGTTCTTCTTATACTTTTACTTGTACAGTAGATATTTAAAACAATACAAACTGTCCAACTGACCAGGCACCGAGTGTTCATTTTCTTGAATGTCCATAACACAATTGAAAATATTTGAAGAATGTCCTTTTGTCTGTGTCTATCAATATTTGAGGATCTGAAATTAATATATTAATTGCTGTTACAAATTGTGATAACTTTGTGTTGTATTTCATGTTAATGGTTTAAAATTGATAGCAAAATATGAAACTAGGGTTAACTTTTGATATATTTTTTTACGGTAAGCTCAAAGTTACTCTTTATTTGATTTGTTATTCTTTTATAATTGTTTATCATCAAGATTTTTTTTGTTTAAACATTGTGAGGTAAGCGTAGAAACTTTCATCGAAACAATGACAGCCACACATACAGTAATTTAGTTTTTTATTAAATGTGAGATGTAAATAGTAAATGTGAAAAGTGACTGTTACTAAGTGCTTCTTTCTGACCTAGAAAGTACTAAAGGTAGAAGCCACAGAACAGAGAACACAGATGTTTTACGATACGATACGTGTTTTGTATTCTGTATTTATATTTTCAACTATAGGTACAATAGTGTACAGTTATGCACCATATACTTACATATTTATTGTTAAAATAAAAAATATTTCCACTCTCCTTGCGCCCAGGAACACAGCATTGTCTGTCTAAAGACATTATGTGCCCTAAAGAATCTAATCCTTCCAAGACACACAATTTCATACGGCACGAGTGATTCGAAATTCAGTTGTAACAGTAATAGTAAAATTAATTTACCGTAGGAATTCGAGCTTATCTCAACTCAAAAACGCATAAACTACACTACAAAGATACAGTAATTGAATAACGACGTCAACAAGTAAGCAAAACCATCAATATAATATCATATTTTGAATTTGAAACTATTATAATTATACTTGCTTACTACGTGACGTACGTAAATAGACTATACAGTACCACAGACTGCACAGTCATTCGGAGTACACTACCACAGATAGTGAAGAATTGATTAATTTACGAGCTGTATATTAAATTATTTGTGGTAAATATATTTATTGTATTACTATTATAAATAAAATTTATTTATTAACTTTAACATAATAATATTAAAGTTAATAAATAAATTTAATATTATTACTCATATACAATTCACACAGTGGCGACATCTATTGATGTTAATCTGAACTTCAGTAGGCGAACTTATGTAAATATAATATAAATTCTCCATACTCCGTATACTTCTGAATTTAATAATATTATAGTAGTAGTAGTAGTAGTAGTTGTAGAAAGTGAAAAAATTAAATACATCTCTAATTTATCGCTTTTTTTTGAATCACACATTTATACAATAATAGATTTTAGGGTTATATAATATGTTCAGGCGAAACGCCTGTTATAATTTAATAGCAACAATTTTTAAATCACACATATGCTCTTCGCACATTCGTTCGGTTTATTATCAGGTCAGTTCTTGGAGTAATAATTAAAAAGAGTTTTGAAAAGACGTTTGTGTGTTAAAGGTTATTACCAAATTAATGATTATATAAATGATAACACGCCTTGGGAATGAAATGCTCGCTCCAGTCTGTTTCAAAGTATCATTGTCAGAAACGCTGAAATGTGATTTTGTATAATTGATTTTAAAAAAATAAGTCCCGCTGAGTTTCTTGCGCCGGTTCTTCTCAGTTCTGAGGCATTAATTTTAGTGAACTGGTGGTAAATTATTTGACGTTCAAAAAGTGAAGCATGTAACTTCTTATTTTGAATAAAATTATTTGACTTTGATTTGACTTTGAAACAGCAAATTTAGGTGTGGACACGTGTAATTCTCCAGTTGAACAAGAAAGAAATATTACAATGCCACGGTAGGGTAATTGTAAGACAGAATAAAATACATGATTTATGTATTTTATACCTATGTGAGCGTATGTGTGATTTAAAAATTATTGCTATTAAATTATAACAGGCGTTTCGCCTGAACATATTATATAACAGGATCAAAAGTTGAAGAATCAGGAGTTGGCATGGCCGTTAGAGGCTTCCCAATAAGAAAGTGGCCTGGCCTGGCGTGGCGTGGCGCGGCGTTGAGTTCTGCCACTCAACACGTAATGCCACCAGAATTCGGCAGAAAGTGGGGAACGGGAATATCATATTAAATACTTAACTAAATAATAAACAAGTCGTTTAGACAAGTTTGATGATTTTAGTTTCAGTGTAATGGAAACGTTATAAATAATATTACTGTTTTTAGCATATAGAACAGTACAAAAATAAGCTACTTCAACTTCAACTATTTTATCAACTGTTACCACTCGTCAATCTCTTTATAAATGCCATGTTTTTTCGTGACCTATGTATATATCTTTTCTCCGGAGCGAGGGGTTGGGATTTATAAGACCCGATATTATGGTTAGGTTCATCCGCTCTTTACCCAGACGCTGACTTCGATGCATGTCCATTCTTGACATCGGAGATTCCCCCAATACCGATGCTTGTATTTTAAATCTCAGTTACTATCTAGTTTTTATAGGTCTACACACTGCAGAGGAAAATTACGTTTCACTGGTCTTAAGATTTGGATTTACTTTCTTGTTAGATTTAAATATAGTTTTAATGGAAGCTTTTCTCTTAAAATGCTCTTAAAATATTGCAATTCTGTCTGTTTCAAAAGTTGTTTTACATATTTGGTTGTCTTTTTACTGAGGGTCTTCTGATAACGCTGGAGGGGAGTAGGCATCTTGCTCTGATGAAAGGCATTCTTCACCCATCAAAGCTCGTCCCCTAGGTGTACAGCGTCGCAGAATTGGTGGGCTCTTTGAAATAAAGATTTGCCAATGGTAGATAAACGTGGGTAAGATTCACTATTGAAGTATGTGATTATGGTTTCTTTGTTAGCTAACTTAAGATCTTTCAGCCCACAAACAAAATGGTATGAGTCCATGGCATGTTGAATTTATACCTCGGCGTACCGATTTGGCTAACTATTGAAGATACAGTCAGTTTAGTCCTATTGTGTGTTTTCGGCAACTCATACAATTTAGGATATTTTACATAACTAGTTACGAGAGATTTAACTTTACATATCTTACGTTTCTTTCATTCTTCTTTTGCAACACCTACGTTTCGCTGCCGTATGTCAGCGACGTTCGTCAGCATTACACAGTGTTACTAAACGTGCAACTATTCTGTTATTTCACGGTCTCACTAATGCATCTAAGGCACCGCTAATTCTGTTATCGGCAGCAATAAGCTTGTGCGTCCTTTCTTCATTTCTTTCAAATGCAAGAATAGGCTCTGGTCTTTCTTTCCTTGGGAAGGAAATTTTCCCTCGCATGTCACTTTGTGTCACAGACTTTACAACAAGTGAAGCGATTAAAGTATTGTACCGAGGTAGTCTCCCAAAATATCTTATACTATTGTCAAACATCTAAAAAAAATTTCTTGGTTTAGGACCTCCTGCGACCTGCTCACTGCTGTAAAATGTGTGGCAAATTAATAAACAACCTTAGGAATTACTAAAATTGCTCGTTAACATTTTATTTCTTTCTTTCTCAGAACTTTCAAGCTTCATCTTTATCAGTACTTTCGTTTGGTGCCTTTGTAGTATATCCTTTTACTTTTTTAAAAAGATTTATCTGAGGCCTTATGATCCTAACGAGTTCCGTTTTCTGTTTCAAAGATGTCTAATATTTTGGAAGTACTTATGCCTCTTTGATCGATGGATCTTAAAACTTCCAGCTTCTTATGCGATAATTCGACTCCAAGTTTGGACGTCTCGTACCTCAAAATGAAACAGACTTCTAATTATAGCAACGATTACATATTGGTCTGTTCCCAAGATAGCATCCTAAGCACTCGTGTGTCCACAACTTAACCTTAAATATACTGATCCGCTAGGAATAAGTCAATCATACTTTTCACGGTGATAATATAATAGAACGTGCAAATGGATTGATGATGAAGGAATAGCAAAAAAGATTAATGAAGAAAAAGTGAGCAGTAATAAAGATAGATCTTCGAAAATACAGCATCAAAGATAATGAAGGAGAAAAATCATGTAAAAAGGAGGACGCCCCAGATGGCATGTATGAAAAGTTGAAGATAGTGGACGAGGTGAAAGAGGTATATAGAGACCGTAGCGCTTGGGGTCCCGTTCTCTCTGATTTTCCCACTAGTATAACAGCGTGAAGCTAAATAAGTAAGTATTTAATATCAATTCTGTTGTAAAAAATCATTGTTGGTACCACAGCATCTTTTTTCTCCAGTTGCTTATCATTATTCTACACTAATCGTCATTGTCCGATTTAACACATTTTTTAAAAATTCCATTTATAAAATAAATAGGGGTTGTTCATAGATGCCACTTCAATAAACGTGCATTATAATGTCCAAGCTTACATCTGACAGCAAAATTACGGCTTTACACGCTGGTTTTAAAAAAGATATAATTTTTGGTTAAAAATAACAATTTTTGGAGAACTGCCAGTATGTCGCACATCATATTATTGTCAATAATATTGTTCAATATGTTATATAGCTTCTAGGTGTCATAGGTGGAAAACTTATTTAATATTATAATATGTCCGTCTGATAGGCGGCCGAGCGCCACAAAATGCTGACAAAAGAGAGGGAAGGAGGAAGGGAAAGGATTTTTTCCTGTTCCCACACTTATTATTCCATCGTGGAATAGTTAAGTTAGATTTAATGAGGTTTAGATTCAGTATTGTTTCTCCAACATTGAGGACAATTATATATAAGTTAGATTTAATTTATGTATTTTAATTAAAAAAAAAAATAATATAAATTTATATAAAAAATCGTATTTTCTTAACCCTCCAACTGCAGCCTACGTAACTAATATATGGCCCCGCACACTACGCTAAATTATTGACAATATTTCGTAGTAAAACCTGACGCAGTCGCTCAGTAGCTTGCAAAAAGGGCAATAGAAAAAAGATTGATCAAAGACTGGATGAGAAAAAAAAACAGAATTTAATCATTTCAATATTTTCAATTATTACAATGTAATATATTAATTTCATTTAATTTCATGTCTTTCCTCTGGTGTCTAGACAAAGCGCAGCGTTGAGTTCTGCTACTCAACACGCAATGAATGAATGAAGTGTCTTAATATAACGTTCTTTCTGCCTACCCTGCTGTGTGCGGCATACAGCATTATTCTAATTTTACGACCAGATGATCATTTAAAAAAAAATATAAGAATGAAAGATAGCTGGTTTCAAAAAATATTATTTCTATTTGATTAGATTTTTTTGTAAATATCGAATGGTTTTTTTAGAGCACAATTTTTTTTACTTTATCACGATATGTGATATGAATAAAATCATGTAAACTGATAAGTTTCCCATGTTTTAATAAGCTCTATTAGATATTGTTTTTCGTGAAAGTAGTAATATGAAGATAACTTTTACCATTTACACTGTTTTCGTCGTCTTGAATAGAAAGCATAAGCATCACCGCCCCCTTTGAAGTCTTTTTTTCAATTTATTACCGTGACAAGAACAGAATTTTTAGAAATCTATAAACAGTAGACTAATATAACTATTTTAGTTTTTGTTACTGGCAGTATTTTAGTATTTATATTTTAATCCGCCGGCGGCGCAGCTCAGATGACTTACGTAAGTACGTAAGCGTCAAATTGAAAATGTCACTAACACGCGTATTGGCCCCGCGGCGCGCCCTGTCACTCGCCACACAGCCGTGGGAACCGGTACGCGCTCTCCTCACTCCGTCGAGAAGAACTTGCACTTCCAAAATGTATATCGCTGAAGAAAGAGGATCCCCATACTCGCCTGATTACCGGATCTACTTTAGTGAGTACATTTTCTTCACCGACTTTAGCGTCATACATCACATTTTTTATCGAGATATGAACAATTTCCGCCAACTGCAGTGCTATCGTAGCAGAGAATTAAAAAAAATGCCAATTGACCTTAAACCTCGAAGGGAATTAGCTATCGATTGGAGATAATTATTAATATGTTAGTATAATATCTTTGTTACAGCTCCTATTCACCTAGGCTAGTGTGTTTTTTTGACTGTCATTATTATTTTCTAAATACAAACATAAAAATAAGTCTGTTATAATAAGGAAATGGTTTGTTGTTAGACTACTTAAGTGTCTGTATAATATTAGATAAGCAAATATGTTATTGATATGATTAAATTACGTATTCTTTTTTCCATGCTTGGTTTGTAATAAATAAGAATATTTATATCCATATTGTGTGTATCCAGTATAAGATAAATATCGTCGTGATATCACTTATCAATGAATATTTAAGGAGTAAGATAGCTTTCTTTTGTGTTGATAAGTATTTTTAATAAACTCATAATAATAGAGTCAATAAGATTTATTTATTTACTCAGCATGATGTAACTTGTGAATGTTGTTTGATAATTCATTATGCAAATGATTATTTATGTGTATTTCATAATCAATATAAATTTGATTTTAACATATTCTGTTAACCAATAATTTCACTTTGCAGCTTTGATTTTATCAATTTTATTTGGTATATTATGACATATGACTTTTATTGTATTGATATTATTTTGTAGGTCAGATGTTTAAAATTTGTACATTCACTTTTATAACAGTTATTATTGAGGGAGAGCAATATTAGTATTGTGTTTCTGAATGAGGTTTGTCATTTGATGTATATCACATTTCATTTTAGCTTTGTAATAAATAACACAACTTAAGATTTTTTTATCTATACTAATTATACTCTATACTTATTATTATAAAACTAAAGGCTTAAATTGAAAACAATCTTTTTGTGGTAGATAGTTCACTTACAGAGGAAGGTAACTACATACAGGCTACATTACCATCACCTTAATTGTGTCCATGTAACCCACCGCACAGTTCCACATGTCATACACAACTCATTTTGTTTGACTTGCAGACAAAGATGCACAATTAACATTAGTAATATTAAAATAAAGCAGCTGACAAGATCTGACATTATAACTGATTGCTTATTTAATACCCTGTATTTTGATGTCAGATTTATATTACTTTTTTACATACTTATAATAAAAAAAATCAAAAAGCTTGTATCTTGCACTCTGTAGGGAAGGCAGAGAGAGCCTTGTGTTACTCTGTTCCATGCTTTCTGTGAAACTTTTCGAGGTACTCCATGCAGAGTGGTGGAACTTTTGCCTCGGTGCCAGAGCAAAGGAATGAAAATATTTATTAATAATAATTTATTCCCTTATCTGTGGAAAAATGTCCAATAGGAATGCAGTATCTAGACTACTAACACTAGGTTCCCTCACCCTGCATGTGAGGGTACCCGTCTATTAATTTTACTACTGATATTTTATAGATACTAGCACTTTCAACTTTCAGATTAAAATTATACAGGGTGGAAGTGTCAGCACCACTTTAAATGAAACCACAGTTGTAACTACTCTATAATAGCGTAATACAATTATATTTTTTTCCAAAAATAAAAAAAAGATTTTTTCAAACAAAATAAATAATAAAATTATTGTTGTAATATAAAACGTCATTTGTCAAGGACGACGCACGCACACATAAACCTATCAAAGGGAAACCACCGCATACACTTCATTCTGAAAGCAAAATTCAAAGTTGATTAACTTTTAGTAGTATTTTTGTAATAGTATGTGTTAACGTTATTGGTATCTATGCGTAACTGCGTCACACGAAATACAGGTATGGATAAACATCGTGAAATGATAAAAAACCTATATCTAAACTGTTGAGGTATTTTGATTAATTTCTTTATGTATGTTATGTTTAAAATATTTTGCCCTACATGCAGTCCCCGTAAAAAGAGGGCTGACACTTCCATCCTGTATATTTGCAAACCTTATTTCATTTTAGGTTGACGTTAGATGTGAAAAACAAATTATTCAATATTATTTAAAACTTTTTACAACTGATTTGAGTGCAAGTTTCCTTTTGTGACTTGATCTTGCAGACTTATTAAACTTAGCTAATAATTATTTTAACTTAATAACTTTTACAAATACTGTTGTTAACAACTAAGATACATATCTGTTCTTTGAATTATGAAATGTTTGGATTTTTTTTCATTAAATTTTGTGTCTAAAGTAATGCTAAATTATTAATTAAATTCACTAGTAGTTTTATGTCATTTAAACAATATGATGCTAAGATAGGATTATTGAAATTTTTGTGTATTTAAATGCTTGTACATATCTCAATCACATTTAAAGTTATTTGATGTTGCCAACCATTCGGATAGTATAATAGCTGTAGGTTCATATCTAAACCTATGTAGTAGCCCAAGAGCCCGTTGCTTCCAAGTCTTCGTTTATTTATGGATTGACACCAGACATGGTGTAGCAAAAACGATATATGTTGCATATTAAAAAATCGTAACAGCTCAAACTTAACTTATTACCTTATTTCAATGTGTCTGGTATCTATGGTAACATTAGATTTAGGTGTGCGTGGACATTAGATTTAGTTGAAGTTGACTAAATGTCTGTTAATACATTTCATACGTCATTTCTTATATTATTAGTAGGAAAACATAAAAGCATTACCTTATTATAATAAATTTTTACTTTAAACAATTTTAGGTACTATTTTGTACATCCTAGTTAATTAACTAACTACTTCACTTTGAATACCATGGAAATTGATTGTACTTATATGTGTTGTGTACATGGGAAGAGGAATTAACTCAAGTGGTATAAACATGGGCGTAGGAAAAAGTGCTGCCAGGTGGTGCCCACGCCAGAATAATCTAGTGCTCACCCCCAGAAATTGCTCTAAGAATTTACCCTGAAAAATTAAGAAACATTTTAACCAACATATTTGTGCAAAGTTAAAGTTCAGAAAATAAAATAAGTTTTTTATATTATAGAGAACATACATTAAGTCAAATTGTTAGTCATCTTTCGTTAAAATTTGTACCGTATCGTCGTCCGCAGAGGACGAGAGCGGGCCGATCTCGCCGCTGCACGACATCCCGCTGTGGGCGGACCGCGACGCGCGCGTGGCGCACATGGTGGTGGAGGTGCCGCGCTGGACCAACGCCAAGATGGAGATTAGCCTCGGGGAGCCCCTCAACCCCATCAAGCAGGACGTGAAGAAGGGCGCGCTGCGCTACGTCAGCAACGTGTTCCCGCACCACGGCTACATCTGGAACTACGGCGCGCTGCCGCAGACGTGGGAGGACCCGCGCCGCGTGGACGCGCGGGCGGGCGCGCGCGGGGACAACGACCCCGTCGACGTCATCGAGATCGGCAGCCGCGTGGCGCGCCGCGGAGAGGTGCTGCGCGTGCGCGTGCTGGGCGCGCTGGCGCTGCTGGACGAGGGCGAGGCGGACTGGAAGCTGCTGGCCGTGGACGAGCGCGACCCGCTCGCGCGCCGCCTCTCCGACGTGGCCGACGTGGAGCGCGCCTGCCCCGGCCTGCTGCGCGCCTCCGTGGAGTGGTTCCGCCTCTACAAGGTGCCCGACGGCAAGCCGCGCAACGAGTTCGCGTTCGGCGGCGAGGCGCAGAGCGCGGCCGTCGCGCACCAGGTCATCGACGAGGTGCGTACCGCTAGTAATGAACCATCATGTAAAGCTTACGCTGTATATATTGTGCAAAAATATTTTATAATTTGAACTCGTCTATACCGATGTGTGCAGGTGCACGAGCACTGGAAGGCGCTGATGTCGGGCGAGGCCGACGCCGACGATATATGCAAGTGAGTAGTGTCGTGCCGTGACGTGCCGTGACGTGTCGTGTCGTGACGTGACGTGTGGTGTGGTGTTGCAGGATGAACGTGTCGGTGTCGGGCGCGGCGCGGGTGGAGCGCGCGGAGGCGGCGCGCGTGCTGGCGGGCGCGCCGCCCGCCGCGCCTGCGCAGGCGCTGCCGCCGCACGGTGAGTGCACGCGCTGGAGGACTTCACTAATCTAAACATTTTATATTCTTTTTTAAATATTAAAATTATATTAAATGTTCAAAAATATATAATACGAGACAATGATCGCGTGGAAGCTAAGGTAGATATTGAATATTGAATGCTATTACAACTTACACCGTCTTGTATTGTAATTATATTAGACGAAACTGTTATAATATACAGTGTTTTTATCTTCACCATTTTAAATCAAAGCACACTTTAACTACTCTATAAAAACCTAATACAATTAAAACAAAAAAGTTATTGCCAAAAATGAGAAATATGTTTTATTTTTTCAAACAAAATAAATAACGCGATAGACACTGACCTATCATAGCCACAAACGGTGACCCCAAACTTTACGTGTGTTGCAGTGGACCAGTGGCACTTCGTCCCCGCGCAGTAGTCGCCGCGTCACCGGTCGAGGAGCCGAGGGGGGCGCGGGGAGGGGGGAAAGGGCTTGTTAACTTATTATATATATATAAGAGTAATAAATTATCATGTATGTTTTTTATGTGTTGTTTTTTTTTATTTTATTTGCCAAACTTTTAAATATACTTCTGTTTGGGTAATGTTAAGGATACATTTTTTGCAATATTTTCTACAGCATAAATGAAAATCAGCACCGACAAGGAGTCAAAATCATTCAACTAATTATATAATTAGGTCAGGTAAGATTAAAGACCACAACTCCATTCAAAGAATGTTGATATCAAGTGAGACAAAAGTTGAATGTAATCTCGAGCTCCGACTTCACAATATAAACGTATACTAGAGAGGCTACTACGAGAGGCTAGTAGAGGGCCGCGAGGCGCTGAGGCCACTGATGATGTTCAGTTCACCCCCCATTGGTTCATTGTGTCTATCTTGACAAAACGTTTACTCGAAGCTCCTCTTTTATTTGACTCACAGTAGACTGTCCTATAACAAGTCTTCTCTACCGATATGCCCATAAATTATCGAAATTACACTTAGTATTTAAATTAATTTTTTTTAAATATATATTTTTATATCAATATAATGTGGCCGTTAGGCAAGCAGCGTGTGACTGTAACGTGACGGTTGTGAGTAGGATTCCCACTCGGGGGAATAGATTATATAATATAAAAAATCTGTAAAAATATTTTGTCTGAATATTTAGTATTTTTGACGCTAATCGATTGCAATTGACTTTTTTCATTTGAATAAACCCTAGGTATGAGTTTGCCTGCAAATATATATTAATATATATCCACACTTATAATAAATCTGTATATTTTAACTGTGTAATCTGTATTTAGTAAAACGTAGTTTTCGATTAAGTGAAATGAGGAATCTTAATAGGTATAAATTAATGCTTCAAAATTCGTAACAGTTAAATTCTTATGTATACAAATACACTATTTTTTGTTTAATTGAAAATAACCAAGTAGTTATGATTTTACAGGCATTTGGCCGATGATGTTAAAAAAATATTATCGATAAAATCTATATATATATTAAAGGACTTGTGCTGACTGACTGAGGTAAGACGCACGCAGAGCCGTAACCGCTGATGGTAGAAACGTGAAATTTGGGCAGATGTTTATTTTCATATTCTGGACATCTACTAAGAAGGGAATTTGAAAAATTTTAACCCTAAAGGGATGAAATAGGGGTTGAAAGTTTGTATGAAAAAAAAAAAAAAAATCTGTACCGATTTTTATAAAATTTAAAATTCAGACTCTTGAAAATATTTCATTGAACACATGTTTCATGGTTTTTAAGAATTCACCCCTTAAGGGTAAATAAGGGATTAAAAGTTTATATGGAAAAATCTTTAATTTGCCACCGATTTTTATAAAAAATTAAATTCAGACTGTTAAAAGTATTTTATTGAACACGTGTTTCGTGGTTTTTTTTTTGTGTATTTTATTATTTACTTAAAAGTTTCACCAATTGCTTTGTTTTAACTCAACTTAACTACTAAAGTTTAGTTCATCAAAATCGGTTCATTAAAAAAAAAAGTTATCGTCATTTGAATAAACTCAAGGCATTAGTAAGCCTGGCGGAAGACACTTCGTTAAGACATTAACACTAGATTCCCTCTGCCTACTCTGCTATATAGCCACCACTATCATTCCCACGTTCATAAAACAAGCTTCTATAAGCTACAGTTTGATAAACGATTGCTAATATGTTAGTAATTCTGAGCTCGCTTGATTCATCTTGACGATTACTTTGATACTAAATGGTAACCAGGATCTGATGATGGAGGTGAAAGGTGGCCATAGGAACTAAGTAAATAAACTACACAACCCCATCGAGTTAGAGCTCGTTTGATTCGTCTTGACGAGTTCTTTGATACTATAAGGTGTCGAGGGTCTGATGATGAAGCTGGAAGGTGGCCATAGGAACTAAGTAATTAAAGGACACAATCCCAATGAATTTTAGCTCGTTTGATTCATCTCAACCAAAACTGCATTGATGAGACGGCGAAACAGAAGAAGAATGAAAGAAAGATGAATGCTGTGGAGATGCGATCTCTTCGTAGGATATGCGGAGTCAGCTTAGCTGATCGAATTCGCAATGAAGAGGTACACAGAATGGCAGGTACTAGCGAGGATGTCACGGTGAGAATGAAGAAGAACGTGCTCAGCTGGTTTGGGCACGTCGGACGAATGAGTGATGAAAGAATGGCAAAAAAGATTTATGATGGAAAAGTGAGCGGTAAGAGAGGTAGGGGGAGACCTCGGTTGACCTTCGAAAACACAGTATCAAAGATACTGGAGGAAGGTCACGTAAAAAGCATGAGGACCCCCCGAAGGGCATGTATGAAGAGGTTGATGACAGTGGACGAGGCGAAAGAGGTGTGTAGAGACCGTAGCGTTTGGCGCTCCGATCTCACTGACTACCCCGCAAGGGATAAAGCGTGAAGCTAAGTTAAGTTAAGTTAAGTGATTCATCTCGACGAGTACTTTGATGTTATATGGTAACCAGGGTCTGATGATGAAGCTGGAAGGTAGCCATAGGAACTACGTAATTAGACGACGCAGCCCCACCGAGTTTGACTTCGTTTGATTCGTCTTGCTAACTAAAGAATATAACTAGGGAAAATCTTGAATTAAAAATAATAAATAGCGGGAGGAAAAGAAGGTGCTGAATGTTCTTAATTATACCATCATAATGTAACACGTTTTTATTATTTATAAAATTGGTACTGTCATAAAAAAGGGGTGATTTATTAAGTAAAGTGTAAAGTTAATTTATTTTTAACGTTGTAGTTCATTTTATTAACAAACTAGCGGTTCACCCACGGCTTCGCCCGCTTAAAATACATGATTACTGATTCTAAGCACAATCGATTGACAACTGTAATGACTTCTAATATGATTTTTTTTACGACATTATCGTCAAAGAATTTTTGATTGTTTTAAATAAAAAAATACGACCATTGTTGATATTTGATATTTATAAAATATACATAAAGCTAATTTATAAAATATACATAAAATTATGTATTACACGTATATATTTTGTAACTTTATGTTCTTTTTACCTATATAATATACGTCTCATCATAATTCTAAAACTCTGTTAAATGATGCTGATATCAGTGAATAATTTAATTTAGGTTGTGGGATTCATAATATTCTTTGTAAAATAACTGTATTAATTGCATATTAACTCCTGTACAGTTTTTAAATTAGTTACATATATTATATGAACGAACCAACCAAAAAATCTTTGTATTTACTTGATATTTCTTTCAAGATCGTTCTTTATCTCTGTGTTGAATTAAAATAAATTAAAATTAGCTTCACGCTGTATCCCGCACATAGCAGGGTAGGCAGAGGGAACTTAGTGTTAAGACACTCCGTTCCCCACTTTCTGCCGAATTCTGGAGGCATTGCGTGTTGAGTGGCAGAACTCAACGCCGCGCTTAATCTCGACACCAGAGCGAAGAAATGGAAATATAAATTTAAGTAAATATTTCATCTCCTCGAGTGGGGATCGAACCCACAACCAGTCGGTTTTGCAGTCACAACTCGTGCCGCTGCGCCACGACCGGCCGGTTGAATTAATTACGACTTAAACTTAACTGTTATGATTTATGAAAGTAATCTCCACTCACAATTCAACTTTGCTTACTTTATTGTATAAAATATTATATAATAGTGCTTCAAAAATATATATTTTTATCAACAATCATATAAACCAGACGTTTCGAATGTCATTCTTTAGCCAGGGTCATACCAGCGCGATTGCTATGTAATATTCGCAGGCAAAGTAATACCTTGAGTTCATTCAAATGACGATAACTTTTTTTTTAATGAACCGATTTTGATGAACTAAACTTTAGTACTCAAGTTGAGTTAAAACAAAGCAATTGGTGAAATTTTCAAGTAAATCGGTTCAGTACTTTCAGAGAAAAATGCGGACAGAAATATGTCGACAGACAGACAGACAAGAAATTCAAAAACAATCTTTTTGCTTTCTATTATTCTTTTTAAGTGTCCCTCTATCCATTTCAGTCAAAATTACTAAATGTACAGACAAAATATTTTTACTGTCTTATTATATATAGAGATAGAGATAATAAAAGCTTGTTTTTAAGAAAATTTTTTTCTTTAATTTTATTTAATGTGGTGATGACAAAAACACATTGTGGATTCTTTTGTCGGTGAAAATTTAAATTAGCTCACAATTCACATGAATGTTTTTGATGGGATTGATTATTACTATCAATAAAGTAAAAAAAAGTTAAGTATAAAAAGTAGATCAAAACAAGTAGCAAAATAAAGTGATTTTAAAATATCAAAATAATAATAAGTAATAGTAATAATTTATTTACAAAAATTTCGAATCCGAATTCTGGAGGCATTGCGTGTTGAGTGGCAGAACTCAACGCCACGTTTAACCTCGACAAGTCAAGTCAAGTCAAGTCAAATAATTTTATTCAAAATAAGAAGTTACATGCTTCATTTTTTGAACGTCAAATAATTTACCACCAGTTCACTAAAATTAGTGCCTCAGACCTGAGAAGGACCGGCGCAAGAAACGAGGCGGGACTTATTTTTTTTAAATCAATTATACAAAATCACATTTCAGCGTTTCTGACAATGATACTTTGAAATAGACTTTAGCGAGCATTTCATTCCCAAGGCGTGTTATCATTTATATAATTATTAATTTGGTAATAACCTTTAACACACAAACGTCTTTTCACAACTCTTTTAAATTGTGATATAGAACATTCTCGGACGTTTTCTGGGAACCTATTGTAAAAGCGTACACATTGTCCCATAAAAGAATTACGGACCCGATGTAATCGGGACACCAGGCAGAGGGAACGTGGAAGAGAGTATCTAGTAGAAAGACACTCTATCTTTAATTATTAAAAAAAAACCTCGAGGGTATAATGTTTAATAATATCCACAGAACCCACAACCATCGTGCTTACAGTCGCACGCTTGTGTCCCTGCGCTACGACGCGACGGCTGCAAATATTTTAATTAAATGTAGTACAAGATAGAGGATCGGCGTTGAGTTCCGTTTATTTAATTTGATGGACACCTTAGTATGCGATATGAGATTGATGCAGCTTACGATGTGTTCTGTCATTTTATGCAATATTTTTTTTCTGCAATATAGCTATGGCATAAACAAAACAAGCAGTGGGATGCTGCGCGTGAAGTGCGGGAGAGTCATCGATCGCGCGCGGCGGGAGGGTGTGGGGGGGTGTAGGGGGAGGTGCGGGGAGGACCGTCGGCTCCGCTGCGGCGCGACGGCCGGTCTCGCCGCCCGCTGCTGTATGCGGCGCGGTGCTGACACAGCGCCCGCCGCCCCGACCTCCCCCTCCCGCCTCCACCCGCGGGGAGGAACCGGTCGAGCCTCACGCATAGAATATTGACGTCGAGCGCAGACCGCCCACGCACCACTACGACATTAATGCCCACTAACATTTCATTTGTCTTTATCCACAATATTAGGCTGTCATCGTCATTTTTCTAATTATGAAAATATTGCTGATTTCGTGAACTTTTGTACCTAAGTCAGTAGCGACGCCTTGATCCGCAACTTGTAAGACTGCCCACACAAGAGTACGTTTTCATCGCATAGTGTATTATCACAGTAAACACTACGTTAGTCTCTGAGGCCAGGGAGGGCCGGGGAGGGCCGAGGAGGGCGCGGGCGGCGCCGGGCGCGGCAGTGTCCCGGCGAGCGCGCGGGACGGAGCACGCTCGAGGCCCTCTCGAAGATGCGCGCGAGCTGGCGCTGCGCCGCGCTGCTGCTGGCGCTGGCGGCCGCCGCGCTGGCTGCACGCCGCCTCGACCAGGACTTCGAGTTCGACGACGCCCCGGTACCGCCCCCGACCCCCTCGCGCTGCTCGACGCGACCTTCACACCTCGACCTACTTCCTATCGGACTTCATCTTAAATACTTTAACGCGAGTGGCTTTGCAGGCCAACGAGCCTCTACTCCCACACATACCTCCGCTCCCATATACTCTGCATTACGCGCGGGCTTGCGTTGTGTATTATACCATTAAATATGTTTAAAAACATAGCATTTTCAAACATATAGACACGGTGCAAGTGTCACGCAGTGTCGGCACAGCACACCGTGCTGTGTCAGCATCTCAGCATCGTGATGACGTCGCACACTCTATTTGATTCCTGTATTGATTTTTACGAGGAGCGTGTTGCGTTACTCTTATGTTGTATTATGTGCCTTGACCTCCGGCGACAATTAAATTAGCGTTTTAATCTAATAGAAATCAAATTATACTTGTTTGTATAAATATATATGAAGATATCTGATACTAATATGGTTATTATACGGAGTGTCTTAACACTAGGTTCCCTCTGCCTACTTGATGTATGCGGGATACAGCGTGAAGCTGATTTATATCTGATACTCAAATATGTACATCAAAGAGTTTAAATATTATGTATTATAGTCGTATATTATAGTATAACGTTAGACTAGTTACTGCGCGAGTCTCCGGAGGACCTCTGTGACGGTGTCGGTGGTTGTTGCAGGAGGCGCCGCCGCACTCGCGCCGCCCTCGCAGATATGTCTACGATCCGGAGAGTAAGTGCTTACTTCTACTGTTTCTACATTACTACCTCTAGATACATTAAGTGTTTGGGAACTCACAAAGTAAGGAACACAACACAATTATATGTAAACACTTTTATTCTCCTCAATTTTATTCACACCAATACAAATCGCTTCCGAGTATATAAGGTCTAAGAAAAAACAAGTTGATAGCGCGATTCAGCCGACATACAGCGCCATCTATTGTTAACTTATGGTACTAAAATAAAATTAATATATTAAAATGAGTAAACATTCCGCCCACCAAGGACTTGTCCTTCAAGTTACAATACACATACAATAAAAATAACATACTCGGAAGATGTAATAAGTTGCAAATAACTAAAATCTAATACAACCAAACAGCTAGTACATAAAAAATATGACTTAATAAATTAAGACATTCACTGAACTCATTTTAATTACCGTATGGTTTTTCACACAACAAAAAATATGAAAAAAAAAATACAACTAAAAAAAATATAATGAACAGAAAGTTCAAAAAAAAAATAAAACTATAGTAAAGTAAACAAACATTGACTACATTGGAAATTATAACCGCCCACCGTGACAATATCATATTTATTTGGTTAAAACACAAACTTTATGAAGTGGACGTTTAACATATCCATTTTTACATTTTACGGTAACGACTCTTGTGATATCATCACGACCAGGATGTTTTTTAACAATTTTTCCTAAGAGCCATTTAGTGGGTGGTAAAAAATCGTCTCTTAACACTACTACATCATTGATATCAGGCTCTGGGTTTTTCTTATTCCATTTATATCTATTAGCTAAAGTTAACATATATTCTTTCGACCACCTTTTCCAAAAATCGTTAACCATTTTTTGTGTTAAGTGCCACCTTTCAAGACCAATACATTTTTTATCAGAATAATCAATATCAGTTACATTAAGAATGGGTTCTCCTATTAAGAAATGACCTGGTGTCAGTGGGAGTGGGTCATTAATGTCGTCGCAAAGAACAGATAAAGGACGCGAGTTTAGACAAGCCTCCACCTGCGTCAGTACTGTAGACAACTCCTCGTAAGTCAGCGTGCTATCACCAATAACTTTACGTAAATGTGTTTTGACAGACCTTACACCGGCTTCCCACAGGCCTCCGAAATTTGGAGCATGAGGTGGTATAAAATGCCACCTTGTATTTTCGAATGTCAGCAAACGTGATATCTCACTCGGTAACTCAGAACGTGCGTTGTGGAACATTTCGTTTAGTTGTTTCTCGGCTCCAACAAAATTTGTACCGTTGTCACTGTAAAGATCTTGACAGTGACCACGTCTCGAGACGAAGCGTCGAAAAGCAGCAATAAATGCCTTTGCACTCATATCCGTAACCACTTCTAAATGAATGGCACGAGTAACCATACATATAAATAAACATATATATGCTTTATATGACTTAGCACCTCGTCCGGGAGAAAATCTTATATTTATGGGACCAGCATAATCAACTCCAGCGGATTTGAATGGCTTGCTAGGTTTCAACCGCACTCCTGGAAGTTGACCCATGAGCTGATTAGATGCCTTCGAGTACCTAAGACATATAACACATTTTCGGTAATGTTTCTTTACTAATTCTTTTGCTCTAACTATCCAATAGCGTGTTCTTAAGAAATTTAACATAAGCTGTGGTCCGCCATGCATGGTTTTCTCATGAGCATCAGAGATTAATAACCTACTAAGGTGACTCTTCGCAGGAACAATCACTGGATGTTTCATGTCATAGCCTATATCAGCCTGTTCTAAACGTCCTCCAACCCTCATAATCCCATTTTTATCTAAAAATGGGTATAAGTAGGAAAGACCGCTCTTCTTAGATGTTTCTCCCTGTAATTGTATCTGCTTTATTTCTTGTTGATATTCAAAACTTTGAGCTTGTTTAATGCATCTCTGTAAAGTCTGATTTATTTCATCAATAGTAACATGTCCTGGTAATTTTCTCCGCTCATTTTTTGGCAATAGCAACTTAAGAAATCTTCGACAAATTGATATCACCCTCAACATCTTATCTAAATTAGAAAATTTAACCCAAATAAAGTCTTCCTCACTCTGTGTATTATACGCTGTCAAACTTCTTACTTTTTCTTCTTCTTGTGTGTCAATATCTATTAATTTTTCAATATCAATTATAGGTTGTGATAACCAGCTTGGACCGGACCACCAAAGCGGATGATCACGTAGATCCCTACATCTCAGCCCCCTCGATGCGCAATCGGCTGGGTTCATGTTCGATTTTACGTACCCCCACTGAGTACAATCAAGCATTGTCAATATTTCCGATACCCTATTACTTACAAAAGTCGCCCAACGACACGCGGGACCTTTTAGCCATGCTAAAACAACAGTTGAATCCGTCCAGGCAAATAATTTCTCTTTTGGTATGTTCATTACGATGGACACTTCGTACAATAATTTGGTTGCAAGAAGTGCACCGCATAACTCTAATCTGGGGATTGATGATTCTTTGTCCATGGGTGCTACCTTTGTTTTAGCTGAAATTAATTTCACGTAGACATTTCCCTCACTCATAATTCGAATGTAAACCGCCGCGGAATAAGCTGCCTGTGACGCATCAGAAAAA
>JAATLQ010025840.1:27862-40245 GCA_013421005.1 Heliconius erato x Heliconius himera | reverse complement strand
CATCTTTTCTTCCATCCCTCCTCTTACATTCCACGTAGCTATTTGTAGCTCCGTCCTCCACTATAAACGAATACACAATAATAGAATTATCGTTGTAAAATAAATAGCCATTTGTTATGATTGACGGAAACAGACAGAAATCTTTCAAAGTGGCAACGTCGCACATGCCTCATTCACGAAATGGATCTTCTTAAGGAGGGGACCTGGGAACCTAGTGTCATACACTTCATTTCCTACTTACCGCCGAATTCTCAAGGCATTGCTTCTTGAGTGACTAAACATTGCGTCGCGCTTTGCGCCGTTACCAGAGCGAAGAAATGAAAACATTATATATTTAATTTGTTCGAATGGGAATCGAACCCACAACCACTAACCAACCACTTACAGTCGCACGTTTATGCCCTTGCGCCACGACTGGCCTCATGTCATGATCTTCATCGACATGTATATTATGTTGAGTCCACTGAGTGTATGTATAATACAACAATGATATAATTCAAGCGGGTGAAGTCACTTGTGGGCCGCAAGTACTGAAAATATATGTAATTATACAAATCTTATTCTCGAGTCGAGTTTCGAGTTGAGTTTTGCTACTTAACTAGAAATTCCTCGAGAATTCGGCGGAAGTTGAGAACGAAAATGTTCTAATGGCAATGCAGTGCCTTAACACAAGGTTCCTAGGTTCCCCCTATCCTGCTAAATGATGGATACAGCCTAAAATTGAGACATTAATTCTTACGTCTAACTTTAATAAGTCGCTACCTTTACAAGGTCTCTTATTATAATGAAGATTTTCCAAAAGCTTAATCTTACTTAATACTGTTTTTCAAGGTAATTGCTTTAGTTTAAGTCTGAAATACTAGACTTTTAGACTAACATTAAGTCGCTGAGCTAGAAGGATTTACGTCTTATCACTATGTCAATATAAAAAATTGTCATTTAAGATTTTAAAATAATAATCAACTAACTAGATATATAAAAAACTCCCACTGTTTAGAAACATTGCGTTTCTAGTGTCGAAACTCAACTCTTTCGCCTTCCTATATGGAATCCGTAACTATTGTGCTCACTCTCAGACACTGATCCACTGCGCCACAATAGCCTTAAATGTAACCTCTAATTTTCAAGACAAAAGTTAATGTTTTTTCTGCTAACATATAAAGATCTAATATACTACCACGAAATGTTCCAGTCTCATTTAGTGCCATTATTACGATATTTATAATCATTACCCCCGAGAGTAAAAGATAAAGTTAATGAAAATTACATGAGGGTTGGCTACGCTACGTTGGTATGTTTATTCGGAGATAATACTTATTTTCATACAAAAATATTCTGTTGTAAAAATAATGTAAGTGCGAGGTAAGTTTATCTACTTTTATCACTTAAATCATTCACGCTGTATCCTGCACAGTGCAGTGTAGGCAGAGGGAAACTAGTGTTAAGACACTCTGTTTCCCACTTTCTGCTGAATTCTGGAGGCATAGCGTGTTGATGGGCAGAACTCAACGCCGCGTTTTGCCTCGATATCAGAGCGAAGAAATGGAAATATACATTTAAGTAAATATTTAATCTCCTCGAGTGGTAATCGAACCCACAACCAGTCGGTTTTACAGTCACACTTCGTGCCGCTGCGCTTTGTATCTTCCTGTGCAATTCCTCCGAGTGGTAATCTATATATATAAAAGGACCTGTGCTGACTGACTGAGGTAAGACGCACGCAGAGCCGTAACCGCTGATGGTAGAAACGTGAAATTTGGGCAGATGTTTATTTTCATATTCTGGACATCCACTAAGAAGGGAATTTGAAAATTTTTAACCCTAAAGGGATGAAATAGGGGTTGAAAGTATGTATGGAAAATAAATTTAATCTGTACCGATTTTTATAAAATTTGAAATTCAGATTCTTAAAAATATTTCATTGAACACGTATTTCATGGTTTTTTAGAATTCACCCCCTAAAGATGCAAACAAGGGGTTGAAAATTTGTATGGAAAAATCATTAAATCGCCACCGATTAAAAAAAAAATCAAACTGTTAAAAATATTTTATTGAACACGTGTTTCATGGTTTGTTTTAAAAAAATTCACGCCTAAAGGTGCAAATAAGCGAACGAAGCCGCGCGCGCCCACTAGTGGCCCATATAATGGTTTATTTACTTCTAACTTTAGTTTTTGACTCTACACTGCTTTTACTCTTTGCAAAAGCTAGTACAAAATAAAATTTACTATCACAAAACGTCCCTTTTTACTTAAACTTTTCGAAAAGCGGTTACTCCAAGCATTATACTTAAGCATATTTAAGTAACAAAAGCCACAACTACCTCGGATCTTCTATAAATAGACGATACGAGAACTTGGTTATCAGTTGAGTGAAATTAATAGATGGCGGGTAGTTGCGAACATCTTATAGTCGATAGCATCGCTTTGTGCTTGATGATCTAGTTTCCTGGTTAACTTGTTCTGGAGACGCGTGTCTGTGAGAGATTTTCAATATTCAAAATTCTGTTTTGTAATATTGGAAAAAGTTAAAAAAATAATTTTTGAGATATTTTTAACAGATAATAACAATAAATAAAAATAAAATTGCCTTTTATTTCTACTAGTAAATTTTAACAGATAGTGTATTCCAAATACGATGATTGTTAGTTCGATTTCTACTAGGTGATAGCTTTCGAAGTGAAATAGAGGAGCTAGAGGTGCGTTGTCGGCCGCCGAGGTAGAGATAGACGCACTTTTTGAAAGTACCCACCTCATATCGACATGGAATCATGGCGCGTGAAAGAAAGTTCTTACGAAACCGCACAGCAGTGGAGTGCCACATATCCAGTTAGTGATCCTCCAGATAAACCAAGAGATGGCTATTTCTAATGCTGTCCATCATTTTTGACAGCACGGAGGTGATAGCAATAGGCCTGTAGTTATTTGGCTGGATGGATGGATATTTTGCTGCATGTGACATTCAGCGTAAAGCTGTTTTTTCTTTTTTCATTTTTATTTATTATCTTAACTGTGCAACTGAGAATCACTGTGCAGTATAAAAAATAGTAATAGTGTTTTTTTTTTAATATTCTTTTCGTAAAAATGACCTGCCAACTTCCCTTGGCAGATATTTTTTTTGCGAAAAAAAATCGGGCCGAGTTTTGCATACTCCTAATAATTTTTAACAATGGTTCTCTTGATTTTACCTAGAACAGTAAAGGAACGTTTGCTCTGTAAATTGTTTGCATCGGAAAGTGGTTTTAAAAATAGATAATATTAAGCTCAGACGCCGGAACTCTTTGATTTTCAAAAGAATATGATGTTTTTTTTGTAATGAAACCGAAAATCACCTTTAAAGCAGAGCATAGTTAAATAGAACTGTTAAGAGTAATTAACATAAATTATTCAAATGATAAATATTTTTTTTTAAAAGTAATCATGATGCTTTGAACTTAAATAAAAAAAAATCCATCTCTACTTGTAATTGCATGTTGAGAGGCGGAATTCAACGCCGCACTTTGCACCGTTACCAGAGCGAGGAAATTAAAAAATATATATATTTGATTTTCTCGAGTGGGAATCGAATTCACAGCCTGTCGCGTTCCAAACCGCACTTGTGACGATACGCCACGACTGGCTTCAAAATTTTATATTTCCCTACAATAAACTAGATTTCATTTGTATTGAAGGTCGCATAAAAAAGTAATATATCAGAAAAAGGTCTTGTATCGAAGTTCACTGAAAAATTGCGTATTTGCTTAAAATATATTGTGTTTCCTCAAAACGATTTGTCAACTTAGAAAATATTCTACGCACTATACACTAGCTTTTAACTGTGGCTTTACCTCACATATTAAATTCCAATTGCCCGAGACAACTGGCAGTTACAGTGGATTCCATCAAAACCATTCACGTGGTATGGTAAACCTTATAATAAAGAGCCTTCCTTAATAAATATCCTATTTAGATTTTACTTTTACTTTTTTATTTTTACTTTCACGCTGTATCACACATATAGCAGAATAGGCATAGGTATACTGGGAACCTAGTATTAAGACTGTTTCCGCCGAATTCTGAAGATATTACGCATGGAGTGGTCCGTTCCCATCAAGACACTCACGTTCCCCAAATTCCAATAAATTCTGAAAGCATTACGTGTCGAGTGGCGGAATAAACCCCGCGTTTTGTCTCGTTGTAGAGTGAGAAATTGAAAGTATTTAATATTTCTTTTCCTCGAGTGGGAATCGAACCTACAACCTATCGTGTTTACAGGCGCACGCTCGAGCCCCTGGGCCACGAATGGCTTCAATATAAATATATGGACTATTCAACACAAAACGATTACTATACAACAAGAACCAGTAGTTCCTGAGATTAGCACGTTCAACCATACAAACTATAGCTTTTTAACACTAGAATAGAAAATGTTTTATAGTATTTTCATAGAGAAATAAATAAATTTATGGTGAAATTCTTATATGATTTGGCAAAAATCCACGTCTGTGGAAGGGAATAAAAGAAGTCGTTTAATTTTATTTGCGTTATTTTTCGTTTTACGGCTTGTTGCGTTACATTGTTATTTAGATATATTGTGAGACGATCTTACAAAGTAATGCACCTATTATGGCCAATGGAGAGGCCGTTATGGCATAAGTGCGACGAGTGTGGGTTCAGTTTCTATAATGAATTATTTTCATTTATACGCTCTGGTAAAAAGGCAGCAGTTCCGCTTTGCCTCGTTACTAGAACCAGCAAATAAAAATATTAAATAGTTGGTCCCCCAAGTGGGAGTGGAACCCACAACCGTCGCGATTACAGTCGCACGCTTTTGAGCCTACGTACATAATGATATGCGCTAAGTTTCACTCTGTAAATAATATAAAAATATTCCAAGAAAAATTTATTATTTTCTTGTATACAATCTTCAATTTATTCAAAATCATATATTATCACTGTTTATACCTAAATAATTATAGAAACAGTATCTGACGGTACACGTCTGTATAGTGAAATCGATTTTCACTTAGGACAAAAATTATATTTAAAACTAAACATTATAAATGCCCCAACCTTTTAATTTAGAGCAATATATTAAAACGTAGAAAAATCTTTCTGCACAATACTCGAGACATTGCGTGTTGAGTGGCGGAATTCAACGCCGCACTTACAGTCAAACGGTGTACTACTGCACCACAACGACCTCAGGACAAATATACATAAATATCTACAACTTTGTAAGTAAAATATTAAAAAAATCCATCAAATTCATACAACCATATTATAATCTAAGGGATTAAAGGAAGACGTATTACATTCGTAGCTGACACCGACATTGTACAAAAAGGTACGCGGGAAGGCTTTCCGGGCGTACAATAAAAAATAGGCGACCTCACCGTTCCGGACAAGGTAGTTTGGCTGAAAGGTAATAAATATGTCATATTTGTACTTTTTTTTGTTTTATTTTTCACGTTTCACGCTGTATCCCGCATACATCACGGTATCTGTTTACACTCTGTTATTATTTTTTTTGAATTCGCCGAATTTTGAAGAGGTGTTGAGGTGCGGAGCTGAACACCACGCTTTGCTTTGTTACCAGAGTGAGGAAATGCAAATGTTAAATAATTAATTCTTCCGAGTGAGAATCAAATCCACAACCGTCGCTTTTAAAGTCACACGCTGTGCCGCTAGGACTAAGACTAAGATGACTACCTGTACTGAGGCTTATAAATATAAATAATATTTATGTTTATATAATTTATATATTTTATACTTTTTTAGTTTGAGGCCGTCGTGGCACAGTGGAAGAGCAGATAAAGGTTGTGGGCTTAATTCCCGTTTGTGAAGATAAATTATTTTTATTCCCTCTCTTTGGTGATAAGACAAAGTTCCACTAGCGTACAATATAGTTTATCTCCCATTCGAAGTGTTCTGGTCTTTCCTTAGTAACTTTCAAATGCAGGAAATGAACTCACGACCGGCGTGTTGGACAAACTACTGTAGCTTTAATTACTTACAGTGTTACAAGTCCATTTTCAGTCAGTATCTCTTAGTCTACTTATGTTAAAGAATTGAAAAAAAATAAATGAGCTTATATATAAAAAAAGAGTTAAGTTTGACTGAAAAAAGTATATTTGTACCAAATTGCAAAACTTTTAAAATATAAAGTAAAAAAAAAAATATAGAGGGACCTTGTGTTAAGACACTCTGTTCTGTTATTAAGAGAGTTCCGTTCTCGATTTATCGAGATCTAGAGGCATTGTGTATTAAGTCCCGAAACTCAACGCCGCGCTTTGACTCGTAACCAGAGCAATAAAATATGAAATATTTCATTCCCTTGAGTGTGAATCGAATCCATAACCTTTTTTATTAGCTTCACGCTGTATCAAGCACGCTGTAGCATGAATTTAATGTTAAGACACTCCGTTCCCCATTTTCCGCCGAATTCTCAAGTAGAAGAAAGCAAATAAATGGAAATATTGAACATTTCATTTCCTCGTGTGAAAATCGAACTTACAACCTGTCGCGCTAACAGTCACACTATGTGCCCCTACGCCACGACTGGCTTTTATTAAAAAATGTATAATTAAATAAAAAAGATAATTATTTGAAACGAAATAAAAAAAAAGTAAATCGTTTATCGCATTTTCAATATTAACATCGTGATAGAGTCAATCTCAGTCGCTTAACGGCTATGAATATTAAATACCTTCAATCGATGCCCATTGTTTTCGTGGAAACGAAAAGTCCTTTGATTATGGAGGTGGAGGCGCTGATGTCATTTTACCACCTTTTTTATATGGGAAAATGGATTTTTTGCCTATATTTCATATATTTTTTAAGATATTTCTTTGTAAATAGTAATATAAGTTTTGTCTCAGCTTGACAAAATATGTAAGAGTCTATCTATATTTTTTGAGTATTTGGAGAGTTTGAGTGTGTAGTGATGAAACTCAACAAAATCTGTACAATTTAACAAAAGTTAAACTAATAACTCAAGAATTATAAATGGCCGCGGTGGTGGCGTCTGTCTCAGAAGAAAGAAAATTAAATCAACTTAAATCACCTTCACCCTGTATCAGACACACAGCAGGCTAGGCAGAGAGAATCTAGTGTTAAGACACTCCCTTTCGCTCTTTCCGAATTTTAGAGGCATTGTGTGTTGAGTGAGGAAACTCAACGCCGCGCTTTAACTCGGCACCAGAGCGAAGAAATGAAAATATAAATTTAAATAAATATTTCATTTCCTCGAGTGGGGATTGAACCTACAACTAGTCGCGTTTAAAGTCACATTTTGTGCCACTGCGCCACAATTAGCCTCGCTCAGGAGAAAGATTTTATTATATTGACTTAAATCCATTTTCCCGCTGTATCCCGCTGTATTTACATAAGCAAATCTCGAAAATTCTGCAAAAAATGTGCTTCAAACATCGGACATCAAATATATATTTTAAATTATTATTACATTTCAAATTTTCATCAAAAAATATATAAAAAAAATATCATAACATAATAAAATCCACCTCAATACAATCTAATCTATATTTCTGTCTAATTCTTAATAAATAACAAAAAAAATGTAAAATTAAATAAACTTAAAAGATTTCTCGTATCAAAACCTACGCCTGACGCCGTCTGATGCGGATCAAAATCAATTTGCGAACTGTTCATGAATACAAAACGACCCATCTAACTTTTATTAGACTTTATTATTATAAATTCTGCTGGAAATTATTTGATTGAAACGATCTGAGAATAGGGCAAGATGGTGATTTCAATGAAACTTTTGTGTTTTATTTACAGATGATATATGTAGAGCCTATTTTATTATATGTAGAGAATATAGTAGAGTGAAAACGTGTATATGTCTAAGAATGGGGAATGGAGTGTCTTACTTACCACTAGGTTCCCAGGTTCCGTCTGCCTGGTATATGCGGTATACAGCGCAAAGCTAAAAATAATAAAGCCGACAGAACTCAGTTTTTCGGAACAGTGCTTTGAAGAATTCGGTAGAAAAAAATGATTGTCCTAGCGCTGGTGGTAAATAAAAGAGTGGACTATATCTGAAATTTCAATTCAAACTTAAAAATACTATTTATTCAAATTGACTTTTGTAAAAAAAAAAAACAACTTTACGTTCTATGCCACACACAGCAGGGTAGGCAGAGGGAACCTAATGTTAAGATACTCCGTTGCCCACTTTTTGCCGAATTCTGGAGGCATTGCGTGTTGAGTGGCACTTTTGTCAGCACTTTTGAATAGTCAAATCAACATGCCGCTACTACCATTTCAAATAGCAGTTCTCCTGAGAACAAATTACTCGTTTCAATGTAATACAGATAAATCTCTGTAGTTAAGTTAATAGATACATCTACCTCTATAGGTAGCCCTACAATATACCGCGAGAAAGAATTCGCTCCATATTGAGATTGTGTCATTAAATTAATTCAATGAGTGAAACACGCGACATCAGGCGCAGTATCCTCAACACTCGTGTCAAGACACTCCATTCCCCACTTTCCTTCCAGATAGAGACACGTTGAGTGGCGGAATCCAACGCAGTACTTTATCGGTGGAAATATGGAGACCATCTTTTTGCCCAACTAAAAATACTTAACTAAAAAAGAAAGAAAGAATAATTTAAAAATCTTAATCCGCCTTTCAATACCTATCAGTAACTAGCTTTCAGTGCGGTTCTTTCATCATTGTAGTAAGGAATTTCAACGCTCTAGTGAGACATCGATCCGTTCTACATTTTGTGAGATATATTTTTTGTTTAGCTTCACCGAACATGTAGAAGAGTATTCAAAGGGACTCTAGTGTTGAAACACTCCGTTTTACACACACCGCGATTTTAGAGAAATTACGTATTCAGTGTCGGAACTCAACCCCACGACTTGTCTACTAGGATGGAGAGAGTGCGATCAAACTTACTATCATCACGAGAAATCTCTTACTAAAATCAGAGGCTTTCCACTGCGCCACAACGGCCTCTATCGCAGTCTATATTGAGAAAATTATTATTAACTAAATTAATTTCGTTTCACAGAAGGTTATATTTAAAAGAGATTCCCTAATTTAATTATAAAGTGCTTTCAATAAACAAGAACATAAATTTGGAATGGCTTACGAAGTTATAAAGGTTTTGTGTGAATTTATAGCGAGAGGCGAGTCTTACGGGCTGTTATCAAATTATTATATAAAAGGAAATAATAAAATGTGTACTAAATATAATTATGGTAAATGTTATTTGTGTTTTTGTTTTACTTGTTTTTGTTAGTTTCACGCTGTATCCCGCAACGTCTGATTGTGGTGGTGGTTGGTGGTTGTGGGTGCGATTATATTTGAATTATTTGCATTTTCAGAATTTATTGGTCGAATCGCACTTGAATAAGTTGGCAGAAAGTGGGAAAAGGAGTGTCTTAACGCTTAATTCCTTGTGATTATACTGCTATATGTAATTACGTGTAAACTATAAAAAAAGGCAAGACTCGGTAAGACGCTAAAATAAAAAAATAAAATAAAATAATATGAGTAATATGAGGCCAGTCGTGGCGTAGGGGCATAAGCTGTAAACGTGACAGGTCGAGGGTTGGAATCCCACTCGAGGAAATACTGTTAAGTCTGTAAAGTCGAGGCAAAGTGCGGCGTTAAAGTGACGAATGGAATATCTTAACACTAGGTTCCCTATATCTACCCTGATATTTGCAGGATACTAAAAAAAAAGGTAAGGTAATGTAAAATGGTCACGTTAATACATATTTCACAAGCACTGACATCACATCGCGGTGGAAACGCACAGTCATATATTCAAAGTAACTTAAGAAAACCCGCATCTATTTTGTTTGTAAAATACTTAAGGCAGTTTTTAGACGAGTTTATCTTTATTTTATGGTAAAGAAAAATATATTTTTTTAGATTAATATCACATTTTGGTGTTTAACTTTATAATATTTAAATGCTAGAATTATTATGTAACGTACTTGAAATTTCTATGTTTAATATTCTTGCTAGAAAAGAGGAACTTGCTAGGAACATACTTCAAGTATTTTTTTTTTTTCATTTTTTCAAAGTATTAAGTAGTTACTACATATTTCTCTAATAAAGATGGGCTTTAATAAAAAAGGAAAGAATAATCTTTAACAAGATGCCAATTCTCTAGCGGAGTAGCCAGAGAGAACGGAGCACCAAACGCCACGGTCTCTGCATGACCTCTTTCGCCTCTTCCACTGTCATCTATTTGTTTTTTACCTAACCACCCTCCAGTACCATCGATACTGTGTTTTCTGAAGGTCAGCCAAGACCTTAGAAGCCTCCTTCTTTACTCTCTCTGTGATTCAACATTTTTTACATCACTCTGTATTCATATTCAGCATATAGTCTGTACAAAGCCTTAACGATTGAAGTGGTCGGTATTCGAGTAAATAAATATGTATTTCCGCCGTTGTTTTATAGAGACGTCACAGAATATATGCTATAAACGTTATTGTCGTCTACTTTCTTGTAGTGATAGACGGTTATTATCTAGAATTTGAATATATTATACTACTTTTATTTGATATCCATGATTATGTTTGTCTTTATTTTGATAAAATGTACATAACAGTAATTTCTCTTGAGATGAAATATAAAAAATGATAAAATCATATCAGCTTCAAGTTATATCTCGCACATAGCAGACGGAGGGGACGTGTTTTAAAACACTTCCTTTCTCATTATTTGCCAAATTCTGGAGGCATTACGTATTGAGTGGCGAAACTCAAAGTCGCGCTTTGCCTTGACACCAGAGCGAATAAATTAAAATATAATTTATTATAATTTAAATAAATATTTCATTCCCGCAAGTGGGGATCGAACTCATAACCAGTCGCTTTTACAGTCACTCATCGTGGCCCCGCGCCACGACTCGCCTCTATAAAAATTGATTTTTATATAAAATATTTGTTATTTATAATTATATACATACATACGTACGCTAAATAGGAAATTATTTAAAAAAAGAAACAAATTTTACCTAGGTAATTAAAAAAATAAACGTAATAAAATTATATTAAGCCTAATCTAATTATTTAAGAATCCAGCAAATATCGAGTATAGACTAAAAGTTCTTAAAGCAAGAAATAAATCCTAGCTCGAGTATTCTGGAGGGTATTTTTTTCATTGTTACAGTCACGTGTTGCCGATACGGTACTAGCTGGAAGTATCTGCTGGAGTACAAATGCTTCCTTGAAGTTGAAGACATTTATACATTTCTACCAATATTATTATGAGGCCAGTCGTGGCGCAGGGGCACATAGTGTGGCTGCAAACGCGACTAGTTCTGAGTTTGATTTACACTCGATGAAATTCTTAATGTTTACTACTTGACTTACAGAAACGAGCTTTATTTTTTTTATGGAAAAGACAAGGCAAACAAGCGTTCGGGTCACCTGATGATGATGGTAAGTGATCACCGCCGCCCACGACCCCGTGCAACATCAGACGAGCTACAGGTGCGTTGCGGGCCTTTAAGGTGGGTTGGGCGCCGGAGCCCGGCATTACCTGATGCGAAACGCAGTGGCGTAAAGCCACTACTTTACACCTGTTTTAAATGCCTTTTATTTACTAAGCTTAATAATTAAATCAGCTTTACACTGTATCCTGACCACACCAGCGTAGGTAAAGGGACGTTCCCCACTTTCTGCAGATTTTCTGGAGGCATTCCATGTTGAGTGGCAGAACTCAACGGCGCACTGTGTCTTATTACCAGAGCGAGAAAATGAAAGGAATTAAATCTCCCGACTGGGAATCGAACCCTCAACCGTTGCTCTTACATTCGGACGCTGTGTCATTCCGCCTCAGCAGGTTCTTTAATATTATGCATAATTGTTTTAGCTAAAAACGTTATATAAAATGTCGTATATTGTAAAGGGTCGTCTCCATCTCGTTAGCGCCGCACGTCGCGACCATCGCTCAGACCGGTCGCTATCGTTTCTTGACAAATCGAATAATCGCGTTTTTACTTCCGCTTGTATAATGATTCATTTTGTTACCTGATTCATCCACATCTTATGGGATATAAGATTTATATTAAAATATATATTTTTTTAATTATTATTGAAGAAAAATAAAAAAACAGCTTTACGCTGTATCTCGCACATAGCAGGGTAGGCAGAGGGAACCTAGTGTTAAGACATTACGTTCACCACTTTCCGTCGATTTCTAAAGGCATTGCACGTTAAGTGACGGAACTAAACGCTGCGCTCTGTGACCAAAGCGAATAAATGAAAATATTAATTTAAATAACATTGTGATATATCTATAAATTGCCATTTTGATCTGTAAGTTCTCATCTATATATATATATATATATATATATATATATATATATATATATATATATATATATATATATATATATATATA
>JAATLQ010025840.1:0-14486 GCA_013421005.1 Heliconius erato x Heliconius himera | reverse complement strand
TTATATATATATATATATATATATATATATATATATATATATATATATATATATATATATATATATATATATATTTTCAGCTTCACGCTGTATCCCGCACACAGCAGGGAACGTAGTGTTAAATCCCCGCTTTCCGCCGAATTCTGGAGGCATTGCGTGCTGAATGGCGGAACTCAACGCCGATATTTTTTATATACCAACTCGTACGTTTAAAACGTACAAAAAAGTACGTACAAAAAACGTTTTAGCATATATAAATTTATTTTATTTTATATACTTTTTTTATTTGTAAAATTAATTGAACGATACAGAAAAACTGTTATTGTTTAAATTTCGAGTTTTTAGTGATTGAAAGACAAAAGGTTTTGCTACAGTAAAAACAAATAGTAAAAGCTTTTGTTTAAAGGTTGTTTCTATTTTTTAAGCTTCACTCTGTATCCCGCATATATGCAATTAAATAAAAAATTAAGCTGGTGAAAACACTCCGTAGTCAAAACACTCTGTATAGTCAAAAAGAGCAAATTTTATGACTAATATGCATATATGAAACGTGAAAAAAGGGTTGGTATTTTTTTTGAAAACACTACGTTCTTTCTTACTTTCCGCTCAATTCTCAAGACATTTCATTGTCTTTTTATAAGATCGAAAAATGAAAATAATCCTTTCCTTGAACTGGGAATCAAACCTAGTACCGTCGCGTTAATGCTTTCGATAACTTACTTATATAAATAAATCAACTTCACGCTGTATCCCGCACAAAGCGGAGGGAACCTAGTGTTAAGACACTCCGCTCCCCAGTTTCTGCCGAATTCTGGAGGCATTGCGTGTTGAATGGCAGAAAGAATGGAAATATAAATTTAAGTAAATATTTCATCTCCTCGAGTGGGGATCGAACCCACAACCAGCGCCACGACTGGCCTCAACTTACTTCTTAAAAAATATTTTAATTTCAAATATAAAATAAAATTTTAAAGTGGTAAAATAGCATATGCAACAGCGCGAGGCCTCATTCCTTCGCACGTGTAAATAGCGCTACATTATGCAGGGAATTTAAGTAGGTGACGTGACTGAGAGCGGGACGTTAAATGGATATTACGTGAATGTACTGTTCTTAAAATAACATTTTTGTAGATTTTACTTTGTTTCACGCTATATCCCGCAATTAGCAGGTTAGGAGGGGCAAGTTTTCAATTTTCGAGACATTGATGTTGAGTAGTGGAACTCAAAGCAGCGCTTTGTCTTGCTACCAAAACGAGGAAATGAAACTAATATATGCGCTAGAAGAAGAAGAAGGAACCTGAAAATTTGATACTATATTATGTGTATTTGAAAAGCAGAATTTTTAGTAAGTGCCAATATGTCTCCCTTTTTTTCTCTTCGAATCTCGCAAAATATAGTGGTTAAAATTTATGGTATATGTTTGTATACATTCAACGACTTTTGGTGTCAGAATCCTTAACATTTTATTTAATAAAACTATGAATAATTTTTGAGACTACACCGTTAAGCAGCTAAATTCGGATACGTAAAACTTTAAGAAGAACTCTTAAACTTTCTAGAAAGATCTAAACTAACTTTTCCATATAAACTAAATTCAAAATCATCCTTTCTACAAAGTTAGGTAAAAACAAATCCTTTGATGCTATAACAGTATAAAAATTGCAATCGCGGAACACGAACTGAGTTTCATGAAACTCTACAAACGTTATTTCGTAGCACGTAAATTGCTGTCGTAGACGTACGTAGCTACGGCGTAGCTCCCACGGGGGCGGTGCTATGGCATAGCTGGGTATCGATTTCTTCACGGTTCTACACGCAGTGCAATATATTTTACAAAATAATAGAAATTTGTAATATATTAAAAAACTCATAGGCTAAGATTTTTGTTTTGAGAAATTTTTAATATTTTTTCTTTGTTTTTTTTTTTATAGGGTGGTTTATAGGTTTATAGGGTAGGTTTATAGGGTGTTATCTCTCTTTCAAGTTCTTATGTTAAGATCTTATTACTTAAGACCCTCTATTTCACATGCACCTTCCAACGTGAATTCGATTCTGACTTCAAAGGAGGAAGGAAAACGGAAAAATGGCTTGACAGAATCTCGCGGCAAATAATATTTAAAAATGTGCATATAAAACTGTTCTGTTACTGAATGACTCATTATTTTATGCTGTCTTAAAGCTCAACGGAAACTATGTGGCATAAAAAAATTACATTTTCCTTGGGAAGTGTAGAAAAACACTAAGAAAGGATTTCCTGAAATTTTTCCCAAATTTTTGGTCTTAAAGGAACGGAAAAGCGAGACAGCGAGAGTAATCTTTCTTATCCTGCGATACACGAAATAATAGGAAATTGGTGATTTATCACAAACTTATTTATTTCTTCCTTTATAGAACTAACGTAGAACGGCGTAGTGATGAGAAATGGATGTCGTTCTTCACTATATACCTCATTTGTAATGAAATCACAGCTATCGGCATTTAAACTCGTATTTCTGACAACTTTTCTGAACACTCTGATTGTATCTCGTTAGCGATGACAAATTTCCGCTTATAGAGGCTTTAAACGAGGCAAATGAAAAACGGTAAAAAATATACTATTTTACTACATTTTGGATATTATTATTTTATGGGTTAAGTATGAAATAAATGAATATATAAACCTTTAGTTTTTATGTAAGTTCATCATTTTTTTAAAAACTTTGATAATTGGATATAACGCTTTCTTTGTTTGACTGGTTAATAAGTTATTTTATAAGTTCGACCCCCACTTAAAGAAAAGGAATATTTATTTAAATTTATATTTTCATTTATTCGCTCTGGTGTCGAGGCAAGGACAAATTGCCTTCAGAATTCGACGGAAAATGGGGAACTGAGTTTAAAACTAGGTTTCTTCTGTCTATCCACCCTACTGTTTGCGGGATACAGCGTGAAGCTAATGTTTTTAAAATAATATATTTTATTAGATACATCAAGCACCAGCCCGCGCGCGTGTTTCGAAGCAAGAACTTTAGCAATAAGGTTGCAAATTTTTGTTTATTACAACTATTCTACGCTTGGCCGGTTAAAGGCAACACGCGTCTTGAACTTTAATTAAAACTTGGCCACATTATTAAAGTTAGCCGTTGTGTACAGAAATTTTTGCTCATATAGTATTCTCTGGCTTTTTTACTTTTCTTTTGGGGCCGATAATGAAAATACTACTGTAATATATTATTTTATTTTTTAACAAAAGATTTTTTTGTTACTTAAAAAGTGTAGTACTTTTGTTTTATTTGTTAGTTACAGGTTATATATAATATATAATTTTATATGAAAAGATCTAATAGAGGATGCAAAAAGAAATAAAGTAGCAAATTTAATGGTCAAATTCCGTTTACTTCATGAAAGACGTTTCAATACACTACAATTACTCTATAAGGCGGAACGATAATTTTATTATTTATTTTGTTTGATAAAATCGCTTTCTCATTTTTCTCTTTTGTTTTAATTGTATGGGGATTTTATAGTAGTTAAAACTGAGCATTTATTCATATTGGTCAAGTATAAAAACTCTCTGTATATACTGGTTGCTTACTAATAACTGGCCACCTCTGACTGCTTCTTTTCTCTTTTAGAATTATAATATGATTTTAAAAATAGACTATAGTTCTATATTGTCCACGGCATTACATTGCTGGGACATATACGGTGAAATGTTGATACAGATATTAAACTACATTTTTTTTATTGCTTTACTCCGTATCCTGCACATAGCTAGGTAGGCAGAGGGAACCTTGTGTTAAGACACTCCGTTCCCCACTTTCCGCCGAATTCTGTAGGCATTGCGTGTTGAGTGGTGGAACTCAACGCAGCGCTTTGCCCCGACATCAGAGCGAAAAAATGGAAATATACATTTAAATAAATATTTCATCTCCACGAGTGGCGATCGAACCCATAGCCAGTTGATTTTGCACACTGCCTGTGCGCTACGACTGGCCTCATAAAAATATAAAACTAAATAAAATAATATTGTCAGTGAAGGTATTTGTTAGTAATTTCGTATAAACATTGAAATTTATACTGTAATTATAAACGATCGCTGTCTGTACATTAAAGCAAATCTAGTGAGAAAATCTATTATTTATCTATATTATGGAATCCATTTACTTTTTTTATGTTTGTCTGAGCGTTTATTTATGCTAATCTCAGAATCGGCTAATCGATTTAAGTGCAGATTTCACTATTGTATTTTAGCAATGCCACCCGAATTCAAGAGGCATTTGTGTTGAGTGGCAGAACTCAATGTTGTAAATTACCCCATCACCAGAGCGAAAAAATGAAAATATTAAACATTTCATTCCTCCAATGGAAATCGAACCCAAGAACTTTCACATTTACAACCACTTGTACCACTGCGCCACGAAGGCCTTAACTTAACTTTACTTATAATATAAACAGCTATAACGTAGATCTAACTTCTCATCTGAGACGATGTCAGTAATGTAAGGTGCATAAATCAACGCCGTACGCGTTAATACTGGCTTTTACAGCTGTCGACGGGGATTTACTACTTGGTAATTTATGCCCTCCTTTCAATGAGTCGTGGTGTAGTGGGTAGTGGAGGTGTAGTTTTAGCGTGTATTTTGCTATATAGAGTTATGATATTTTACTTAATCACGTTGTTAAAAATCACACGGCGGGGTAGGCAGAGGGAATCCAGTGTTAAGACACTCCTTCACTCCACAATTCTGGAGGCATTAAATGTTGAGAGGTGGAACTAAAAATTAATTAATTTATTCATTTCCTCGAGTGGGAATGGAACTTACAACCTATCGCATTTACAGTCACACTTTGTGCCGCTGTGCCACGAAAGAAACAATGTAATATTTATACATACCTTTGGGACCGTCATGTTGCAGTGCCTTATCGTAAATGTGATCGTTTGGATTCGACTCCTTTTTAGAGGAATATTATAATAGTAAATATATTCATTTTTTCAATTTACTAAACAACATACATACGCAGTGTCAAATGCCGTCAATGCCCAATGTCACATAAATTGTATGCCATGCGTGGGAAACGGAGTGTCTTGACACTTGTGACTCTCTTATCCAATAGCTATCTATAATAGAAGTGAAGTCATATCTTTGTTTAGTTATCAAAGCACTAGTGGCTTTGCACCATAAGTCACCCATGTATATAGGTGACCTCTCTATTCACAGAACTTCAACGCGGTTACAAATGTAACCGGAAATAAGCGCCTTTGAGTTTTCAGGTAAAAGCTGCAATGATAAGAGATCAGTTTTACTGGGCTATTCTCTAGTCTAGTCTAGTATACACACTTCACAAAAGGGTGCAAAAGGAACTTGGGAACCTAGTTAAGACACTGCGTTCTCATTAAGTCACTACTGTTTCCTACTACCTCTTTCTGAATTTAATATTTTTGGAGTAGTGAATTGCTAAATTATCTATTTACTAACACTAAAAAGTTGAAGAGTTTATTTGGTTGAACGCGCTCATCTCTAAAACTACTGGTCCAAATTGAAAAAATATTTCTGTGTTGAATAGTCCAAATATTAAGAAAAACTGAGGGCTATGACTATATTAGACTAGTGGGCAGGGAGGGTTTGATTCCCACTCGAGGAAATTTAAATAACAAGGCAAAGCGCGGCGTTGAGCTCCGCCACTCAACACACAATAACTCCAGAATTTGGCAGGAAATGAGGAACGGAAGTATCTTATCTATCTTAATGCTAGTTTCTCAGGTTCCCAACATAGCTATGTGTGGTACACAGCGTGAAGTTACAAAAATATAGTACAAAACTGTCGGTTTGCTCAGTTAGTAAATTATCATTATGTTACATTAAAGTAACAAATGGTGAACAGTACACTATTCTGTTATTTCTTGTACAATGCATTTATCGCTCCTAGCGGTACACGAGGGCGCTACAGTCCAGCAACAGCCGTCTCCGTTCTTTGTATACTTACACCGTTTTAATTCAGATATTTTCTCTTTTTCCATTTAATATTGCTTCTTTTTTATTGTCTTTATATAATTTACATATTATTAATTATTGACCTAACTAAAACTATCTAGTCAGCCAATCATCATCAAAGTCGTGGCGCAGGGGCACAAAGTGTAACTGTCAACGTGACTCGAGGAAATTAAATATTTTTCATTTCTTCGCTCTGAACGCGGCGTTGAGTTCCGCCACTCAAGCTTCCAAAATTCGGCAGAGAGAGGAAAACGGAGTGATTTAACACTAGCCCCCTGCCTACCGATAGTTTTTTTTTCTCTCAGTTATATATATGGGGGCTACTTTTAATAATTTTATATCTCAAAATCATAGTACATAATTTTACTTATCTTTTAAATTTCAATCATAGAGTAACCATAGTCTCTCCGTACAATGACTGTGTCATAGGGTATGGGTTATGTTTTTTGCTATTTGACTACGTAACCCTAAGAAGCAGCTTCATGCTTTTTATCGCATAGCAGGACAGAGCGGAACCTGGTGTTAAGAAACGCGGTGCGTCACCTCCCTTCCAATTCTAGAATAATTGCAGATTAAGTGGCGGAACTCAACGCAGAATTTCGTCCAATAACCAGACCAAAAAAAAATTATTCCTACGAGTAAAAATCGAACCCATAAGTAGCGCTTATGACGCTGTGTCACTACGCCACGATGACTTCTAAATAAATAAACAAACCTACTAAAATATACTCAAACGTCCGCAATGAAGTATAATATCCGCAACACGTTATTGGCGTTCTATTCTGTATTTGCTGGAGCGATATATTAGAGGCAGATCTCGTACAGTAAAACTTACTTTAGTTGTAAAGCTTATTTGTATTGATATACATTTTATAGTTTCATTGATTTTCTTATTAATTTGATGCCAGTAGTGGTATAAGTGTGTGACTGTAAATGCGAGTGGTTGTGGGTTCGATCCCCGCTCAATAAAATGAAATATTTATTACAATTTATATTTGTCGAGTCAAAGCATAGTGTTGAATTCCACCACTTTACACGCAATGCTTTCAGAACTCGGCGGATTTTTTAAAATTTTAAGTTAAAATTGTTTTAAAAGACGAGAGGATCATAAGTAATAATATTTTTAGCATTAAATATATAAAAATAAATTAAAAATCGTTATATACTATAATTTTATGGAAAGTGGGGAACGGAGAGCTTTAACACTAGGCTCTAGGCCTTTGCGTACCCTGACGTGTGCGGGAAACAGCCCGAAGGTAGAAAAATAAAAAAAAAAACAAATTGTTGACAGGAAGTGGAGAACTGAGTAAATAATTCTCATATTTATTTACTTTGCTATATATTCTATATACTTTGCAATAATTCTATATACTTTGCAATAATTCTCATATTTATTTATTTTTTTTGCGAATGACAATAAGTCATTCGCAAAACGTGAAAGATGCGTGAAAAAAAAAAAAATACAAACCAGTGTTTATTTGTTTCTTTTTTAACAATATTTATTACAGTAGGGACGTGACTTTGAAATCTCTCTGACGTGACGGGGCGTAAATACACCGCAGTCCCACATCCTGTTTGACGTTGATTTGTTTTGTTTTTAGAATTGCAACATTAGATACTGTCAGTCAGTACACAATGTTTTTCAATAGAAATAATATAGCTATTGTTCCTTTGTAATACGACGCTACGAATTGACTATGAAATAAGGAAAAAAATGTAATAAATAAAAACAGAATTTAAGTATTCTAATATTCTTGATTTGGTTAGGTCATTATAAACACGTTGGATCCAGGTAACCTTTTTTTTATATCACGCTGTATCCCGCGCAATAGCAGGGTAATACTAGGTTCCCAAATTTCTTAAGTTAAGACATTTCGTTTCCATTAAAACATTTCTTTTCCTCATTTTCCACTGATTTCTGGAAGCAGTAGCAACTCTACATCGCTCTTTGTCTCTGTCATTATGGATGCTAAACCACCCGAGGCCCCTGTCGAGAGGTGTACCTCTCAAAGATTTTTTTCACAAATATGTCGTCTCTGGTTAACCTGCTCTAAAGTAAACAAATCTTGCAAGGTAGTTCAAATAAATAATTTCTTTCATTCTTCATACATTTTCTAATCAAATGGACACTTTGAAGTATCGTCGGTCGTTTCTCTTTTGTCTTTATAAGATTCGGATGTCATGTCACATTTCGTTAAGTTAAGAACATCAAAAGAAGCATTGTTGTGTATGCTACTATAGTTTATGTTGCTCTATGTCAATCAATTTAAAACTATATGGAAATTTTGTTATAAAAGGTTAAAATAAAATATTTTACTTATATCTAATAATATTCAAGCCAGTCGTAGCTATGTGCGGAATACAATGTGAAAGAAAAAAAAATCTTAAATATACCGACGTTGTTATACGGCAGCGAAATGTGAAGGTTTTACAGAAGAAAAATGAGAGAAAGATGATGCCGTGGAGATGCGATCTCTTCGTGCGATATGCAGAGTCAGCTTAGCTAATAGAATCCGCAATGAAGAGATTCACAGAATAGCAGGTACTAGTGGGGATGTCACGGTCATAAGAAGAACGTGCTCAGCTTGTTTTGGCATAAATGAGCGATGAAAGAATGGCTAAAAGATTTGTGATGGAGAAGAGAATGGTATGGTAGGGGGAGAGACCTCGGTTTACCTTCGAAAACACATTATCAAAGTTACTGCTGGAAGGTCACGTAAAGCTTGAGAACCCCCCGGAGGGCATGTATGAAGAGGTTGATGATAGTGGACGAGGCGAAAGAGGTACGTACAGACCGTATCGTTTGGCGCTCCGTTCTCTCTGACTACCCCGCTAGGAGTAAAAATAAAGCGTAAAGCTAAGTTAAGTTACAAGTTATTGCAACAAAATATTTTTTTATATTGAGATTTATTCTTTATTGTTCGTTGTTCGTACTATAGTACAAAGACACAATGGGGCAAATGCAGTGCGTTGACTGTTAATACAGTAGGTATTAAGAATGAATAATTTATTTTTATTTTCTCTCTTTTGTTAGACTGAACGAGGAGTTGAAATTCCCAGCCTAACATGACACTTCTTAAAATTAGATGGAAATTGGATAAAAAAAATATTTTATTTATATTTACTTATTTCAATTTCACATTGTACGCCGCATATACTCGTGCGACAAAAACTTCATCTTTCAAGTGCCTCCCAAATAAAAACATCGAATAATGTGTGGTGGAACGCAACGCATTTCATTCTTATTAAAAGAATAGATATAGTACCGAATGAGGCCAGTCGTGGCGCAGGGGCACAAGGTGTGACTGTAAAACCGACTGGTTGTGGGTTTGATCCCCACTCGAGGAGATGAAATATTTACTTAAATGTGTCGAGGATAAGCGCGGCGTTGAGTTCTGCCACTCAACACGCAATGCCTCCAGAATTCAGCAGAAAGTAGGGAACGGAGTATCTTAACACACTAGATTCCCTCTGCCTACCTTGCAGTATGCGGGATACAGCGTGAAACTATTTTTTTTTTTATACTTTTTTTTTTACCAATTTTTGTATAGAGCATCCATTATGATATTATTAGAATTATTTTCTTCTAAAATGTTTCTAATGTGTCCACATTCATTTCTTATTTTTTATTTAAAAATAATATTTCATATTAATGTAATATATCTATACTAGAGGGCGCGCGCGGCTTCGCCCGCTTATTAGGAGTAAATTCCAAAAACACCAAGAAATACGTGTTCAATAAAATATTTTTAAGAGTCTAAATTTCAAATTTTATAAAAATCGGTACAGATTATTTTTTTTTTCCATACAAACTTTCAATCCCTATTTCATCCCTTTAGGGTTAACATTTTTCAAATTCCCTTCTTAGTGGATGTCCGGAATATGAAAATAAACATCTGCCCAAGTTTCACGTTTCTACCATCAGCGGTTACGGCTCTGCGTGCGTCTTACCTCAGTCAGTCAGCACAAGTCCTTTTATATATATAGATTTAGTATTAATGAGAAAAAGACCCTTGAAAGCAAAATTAAAACTTTTCTAAAAATACTACTTACCTCATACCGTGACATTTATAACAGAGACGGTCTGACGGACCGATGGGTGTCGACTCGTAGTAGACACTGACTGACACTGGCGTTTCCGCTGATGATGTACTGATGTGGAGCTGTCCACCTATCATGAAGCTACCAAAGAGTTCACTGCTTTCACCGCTAGTTATTTTAATGTTTATAAAAAAATAGACAAAAAACGTACGTCATCAGTCTGAGAGACCATTGAGAAGAAGAAGAATTAAAATATTTGAGAATTTTATACAAATTCAACTATTTTAAGGCATTTCATGACGCATGCATGCATGCATACATACATACACGTTTGGCTCGTGACAATTGTGGTAATTAATCTTACTAACTTTTATATTTCTTTAGCCTCACAGTGTATCCCACATATAGTAAGGATAGGCAGAGTTAATCTAGTGTTAAGACACTCCGTTCCCTACTTTTCAACGAATTTTTGAGGCATTACATATTAAGAGGTGGAACTCAACGCCAAAGCTTTGTCTTGTTACCAGAGCAAAAAAATGAAAGTAAATCAAAAATCTAACCAAAAAATGAAAATATTAATAAATAATTATTCAATCCCCTTAGTGGAGATCAAACCCACAACTGTCGCGTCTACAGTCACCGATAAATTTCTGAAATATGTGCTGAGTGGCAGCATAATAGTTAATCCTAGTGAAATATCGGGCTTTCTTTGCAGTCGGGAACCAATTGCATAAAAATAAATTAAGTAAATTTGCCCCGTTACCAGAGAGGAAATGAAAAAAATAAATATTCAATTTTATCATACGGGCATCGCAACCACGATCTGTCATGTTTACTCTTTCACGTCTCACTGGCTTCTGCTTTAATTGCATTAAAATAGCCGCGAAGATCCAACTTCAGGCTCAGAAACTTCCCACTGCGCCATGACGGCCTCTAATATTTCGAACCAAATTTTTATATAAGTCAGCTTCACGCTCCATCCCGCACACAACAGGGTAGGCAGAGAGAACCTAGCGTTAAGACATTCCATTCCCCATTTTCCGCCTAATTCTGAAGGCATTGCGTGCTGAGTGGTGGAACTCAACGCCGCGCTTTGCCTCGACACCAGAGCGAAGAAATGAAAATATAAATGTAAATAAATATTTCACTTCCTCGAGTGGAGATCGAACCCACGACCAGTCGATTTTACATATCATATTTTTTATTTCATATAGTTTTATTTTTATTTTTTTTATTTTTATATAATATGTAGACTATCATTCCACATTTATCATATACATGCATACGTACATACATACATAATAGTAATAGCTTTAGTTCAAAACTACCGTAGAATAAGTCCATCGCAGTCACTGCTAACGAATTTATGGCTTGAACCGGACAAAAGAGTTTCAGCTTACTCCACGTTCTAATGTGACTTCGCTTGAATTTGTGAATCCATTCTTTTTACAGTTATAAGTGGTTTAGAGATTCGTCTTAAACGTCCTTTCCATAATCTGAAAAATATTTTTTGTGTTTTTTTTATACCTGGTTTTTAAAGTGGCGTACTTTTTAAGGAAAAAAGGAACCCTTATAAGATCACTCTGTTGTCGGATTATATGTCTGTCTGTCGAGACCCTTTATCTCAGGAACGCTTGGAGATATCAAGTTAAAATTCAAACCAGATACTCAGATCTACAGCCCCATGATTTCCTGATAAAAACATATTTCTATATTTACTTAGAAAATAGATATGGAAGTTTATATCGCAAAAACGACACTATGAAGAGAATCAAAATTCACAGGGTACTTACGATTGACCTAATTGGCATTGGGAAATTTGGCAGCTAGCATCTACAGGTAGTACTAGTTCAGGAAAAAACTGAAAACTATACTTTTGTAGTTAAATTCTAAAAAAATAATAGCCTTGAATAGGAAAAAACGCGTGTTTCGACATTATAAAGTAAATCAATATTAATAGAGTACTTCCGGTTAACCTAGAATTATTAAATTTGACTACTAGTATCTACATGTAGTACTTGTTCAGGAAAAAGTAAAGAAAAAATGCAATGTCAATATAATGCTTAACAATTAAAAGCATTGTTTTGATTCTCACTGTAAACTGTAAGAAATACTTCAGCTTCACGCTGTGTCCCGCACACAGCAGGGAAGGCAGAGGGAACCTAGTGTTAAGACACTCCGTTCCCCACTTTCTGCCGAATTCTGGAGGCATTGCGTGTTGAGTGGCGGAACTCAACGCCGCGCTTTGCCTCGACACCTCAGCGAAGAAATGAAAATGTAAATGTAAATAAATATTTTACTTCCTCGAATGGGGATTGAAAATTTGAAAATACCCTGTATACAATATTGACTATTCGAAGGCAAATCGAACGCGCAACTGTCGCGTTTGCACTCAGTCAGTATTGTATAACAATCCACAACGACCAGGTAATATATATAGACCAGGTAATATATATAGATATATTATCAAAGTAAAAAGGTGTAAGCTTTTTTTATTTTCCATTGCGTTTGAAGCTGAAAACTAATAGTAATGCGGCTTAACTGAATCGCTAAGTTCGCATAAGAGGTAAAGTTTTGTGAATTTTGGCTCGTCACAGCAAACAGAATTATGCCTCGCATATTGACTTAGGACGAGAGGAAGGGAACCTTCGGCCAAGTTTCCTTATGTAGATACAATGTTTATGAAATGCTCTTACAAGATTACTTCCCTGGACCCTACTTTAAAGTGGCAGCGCACCATTGTTGATAAAGCCTTTTTTAACATACGACTGTTATACACGTAGAGATTAGAGTGTATACTAGGTTGTCTCTGCCTACCCTTCTTGTGGAAAAAATGAGAAGCTGTTCAAATTTTTTTTACACGATTTTATTAATAATGAAAAATATAATAATATAAGAAACTAACTATGTAATGGAATCTAACAATATTAATTACACGGACTTTGAATTGTTGTATCATCATGAAACTTCGCGATTATATTTAGATTAGATGACAATATAATATTATGGTATCATCGAGCTGATCTGATGACGGGACTGGAAGGTGGCTGATGAAACCTTGGACTGTCTACTTGTAAATATATCGAACTTTGACTCATCGATTTATCTTAACATATTCTCTTCATTTCCCTTGATAACAAGGATTTGACGATGGACTGGAATATGGATGATGGAACTTTGGACTTCTTACTAGCAAACATATCGAGTGTGTGCTCGTTCGACCCGTTTTGAAATATTCTGTTCATTACTCCTGACAACAAGGACCTGAAAATGGTGGCTGTGCTGTAATGCAAATTAGCAGCTGTATGTAGTTTTGATAACAATTCAATAATACTGTGAAACTGATTTGATTATGGAAAAGATATGAAATGGAACTTCATGATGGAACAGCGTATAATGGCCGTGTTTGGACTTATTATAAAAATCTTATATTGAACTCTTATGAAAATACAGTCTATCTCAATACTCCAATCAATCTTCTTACTATTTCCCATACCTAATGATTACCCTATCTGTTGTATCCCGCACACAGCAATGTAGGCAGAGGGAACCAAATTTTAAGACACTCCGTTCCCCATTTATCCTAACTTCCCACTATTTCAACAATAAAGACTCCAAAGCACTCAACAAGCACTCAGGTATAGCTAATCTGTTACACCGTATAAATGGCAATCCATCTTTTGTTTTGAGTTTCAAATGTTTATTAGAGTGGTAATAAAATGAGCTTCAGAACTCGCCGCTTGTTATATGAATATATTACATTCATAGTAGTATAGTATTGTTGGCAACTTTATGCAGGATCTGATGCAAGTTGGTGTTCGAAATTTTGCTGGAACAAAGGAAATGTTGAATTGTTGATATAGTTTGTTAGAATTTGTACCGTCTTTTGGTGTCAAATAATTTTGGGTATACGTGGAAATTTGGTATAAGTTTTAATTATATTTATTTGTATCATTATTGTTAAGTTCACGTTGCATCTCACGTATTATTATATGTATTTCCTCTGCCTACTCTGCTGAGTAGATGTAATATTTAAATCGAGTGTACACTCTGTTCCCCACGCACCATCCGATTTTTTCAAACTTTGCGTATTGGTTGGCGGATTTCAACGCCGCGGTTTTTCTTGTTGCCAGAAACTTAAAATCACAACGGAAATTAATAATGTCAATTCTCTCAAGGTTTTATTTTCTGTTAATTTTTAATAAACATTAATACAATAATTATATAAGAAGACGTTACCGTTTTTCAATTTCACATTGAAAATATTTTTTCAAGTATTTTAAATATCACATTTTTAACTAGCGCGTCAAAACGATGTCTATGAACTTATCATTCTCTAGCGGAAAAATAAAACACAGTTGATGATCAGCTTACTTCTATATATATATATATATATATATATATATATATATATATATATATATATATATATATATATATATATATATATATATATATATATATATATAT
>JAATLQ010025836.1:0-21006 GCA_013421005.1 Heliconius erato x Heliconius himera | reverse complement strand
AAAAGTAGGTATAGTGGCGTTATGCAGCGGGGTGTACAAGTAAGTTCTGAGAGGCGACGCGTCCAGGATCGACCCGAACAGGTACTCCACAGCGGCCAGCGCCAGCACGAGGAGCAGCAGCAGGCGGAGCGCCCGCGCCGCCCGCCCGCCGCCTGCGGCTGCGCCCATCAACGCATGCGGTGCGATTGTGCACGACTCGAGCCCTATGTAAAAGGATATTTTAGTTAGGTTTTCAGAACCTATAAGCAATTTCGCTCTCTTTGCGCTAGAAGCGTTGCTCGAGAAGAAAATAATCAAAGTAAGTAAAATACTAAAATCAAATCTGCGCAGCCATCTACTGCTAACGTCTAACGTAAGCGTAAGAACATATTTGATAACTAATTAAAAAACGTTCAAAGATAATATTATAACTCACTTGTCTAATTCTTTAATTATAAAGTAATAAGCTTGTTCAACAATTAGTTTTGTAAAATATTTTAATAAAGATGGAGAGTAAATTGAGAATGTGTAAAGATACGTATAGTTACAAAGTGATAGCTAATGCATTAAGAAAGTAATTAAGATTTTATGATATTTTTTACGATAAAAGCACACTAAATGCATTTAATAGTTTTCCACCGTTTTTACGACAATATGCAAAGTGGCCTCAGTATCTAAAGCGAACACCAAATAAACCTAAGAAGATTTTAAGTGTTCGTGCGATTGAATATGATTAAGGCGTGCATAAAGCATACGAACACGTCAGGCGGAACTTGAGAAGTTTATTTAGAAATATGTTTTTTACTGAAAAATTCCCAGAGAACTCGGTTCAGTGGGCTATGAGAAATGGTTTACAGTCAGCAGTTGCTTTAAAAGGCTGTCGCGAGCGTTGGTTTTCGTGAAGTTCAGTAAGCATTCGTCGGAACAGATTTTTGACTTCTGGATAAGATTTATTGCAAACATTATTTTATGATGATGAGGCCGGTCGTGGCGCAGCGGCACGAGGTGTGACTGCTAAACCGACTGGTTGTGGGTTCGATCCCCACTCGAGGAGATGAAGTATTTACTTAAATTTATATTTCCATTTCTTCGCTCTGGTGTCGAGGTTAAGCGCGGCGTTGAGTTCTGCCACTCAACACGCTATGCCTCCAGAATTCGGCAGAAAGTGGGGAACGGAGTGTCTTAACACTAGGTTCCCTCTGCCTACCCTGCTGTGTGCGGGATACAGCGTGAAGCTATTTTTTTTTTCTTTTATGATAATTTTTGTTTGCAGAATTTACATTTTAGTATTTGTAAAGCTAGAGGGTAATTTTTGTAACATGGAATGTGTACTCAGTAACTTAGTCAAAAAATAAGAAAACCTTATTTTTCTAAATACATTTCTAATGATAAATTTAAAGCGACGGCCTCATTAAAAATTTAACATATATTTTTTATTGAGGCCGTCGTGGCGCGGGGGCACAAGGTTGATTATTATAATGCGACGGTTGTGAGTTCAATTTATTATAGGAGAAGATATACCATCTTCTCCTATAATAAAATGAACTCACTTGTGTCAAAAAAAATTGAAAAATTGTACAAAAAATTAGAAAATAATAACATTTGTATAAACATCTCATCAAAGCAGAAAGGTCCAGGCCCCCCCAGAAAATATATCATTGACCCACAGGATTTTTAAGATAAATATGCATAATATTCAATATTTTATATACAATGAATCTTGTTAGTAGATTCTTTGATGTTGATAATTTGGGCCCCCCATATTGCTTGCATTATGGTACTGGAGACCCTATAACATACAGATACAGATACATTCTGAATATTTTGTGACATGAATTATTCTAGAAAACTATAACATACATACACTGGGCTATGCAAGCGAAATAAATCTGCGATTTGTGTTTCTTGCGTTTATTCGGAATATAAATATTTTATAATATTCTGTCGCATTTTTTACTATATTAAATCAAAAACTAAATGGGGGGCCCCATTACCACCTTCTCCCTATAATATTATAATTTCTTCGCTCTGATAACAAAGTAATAAGCCTGGCGTTGAGTTTCGCCACTGAACAAGCAATGCCTCAAATGCTGAAAAGTGGAGAACGGAATGTCTTAACGGTAGGTTCTCTTTGTTTACCCTAATGTATGTGGGTTACAACGTGAAGCTGGTTTAATTTTTATTTATTTTATTTTTTATTGAATTACAGCAACACTAAGATTTGCACACATGTCTATATCTTTACTATAAATAGGTGTATTTACCTGTGTCTGGAAAGTGTGTAAAGAGGGAGCTCTATGGAAATGGCCCATGGTTTCCACTAGAGACCTTTACACGGCACGTTGTTAGCTCCGCCCATTGTAATCTGAAAACGATACAATGTTATTAGTTTATATTTAAGTAACAAAAACAACAACAAAGAGCTTAGAGATGAATAAAAAAAATTTGGGAAATAATGAAAGAAGGAAGAGATTCTTTAAGTAATGAAACACTAAAATTTCTTCAAGAAAAGATTTCATTCAGAATTTTTCGTTTCGTGTTGATATAATAATGAGGTTTATGTATATACAATTTTTCATGAATGGATCAATTATTAATTATATAGGTCAGTCGCAGCGTAAGGGCACAAAGTGTGACTACAAACGCGATTGGATATGTTGAGTTCCCCCACTCAACACGTGATGCTTTCAAATTTCGGCGAAAAGTAGGGAACGGAGTGTCTTAGCACAAGGTTCCCTCTGCCTACCCTGCTGTCTGTGTGTGTGTGTTACAGCGTAAAGCTGATTTTACATAGGGAACCGTTTCGCTTATTTATATACGAGAATTATATTATAGCCAGATTACGGATAAACAACTTAAAACATAATTTACTAAAATTTAAATTAGTTAAATATATTTTTAAAATACTTCAAACATAAATATATTTATTAATGAAATGTAAAGAGAATATTTCCCCGTCTGTAAAACACTCATGCATCACCCAAGGGACAGGGTACATATATACATACATACGTATAGAATGCGGTAATTGCTTCGCGCACATTGTTAGATTAACATTCTGTACGCGTACCGAAAATAAGAGAACCTCGATAATGTGTTGAAAGATATTTATATTTTTAATTTTCTTTTTGTTATTGTAGTCTTTAGTCTACATTTTGGAGATTTGGATGGATGGATTAATTAATAAGCGTATTATGACGAAGATGAAGCGAGGAAGGGAAGTGATACGTCAGGCTTGTTGCAATTAATGCCAGCTCATGGTAAACTAAGCGTAATATACTAAATAGCACGTAGAGTACTGGAACACAAAACTATTTAAAGCAGCAGCGTTCTGCCGTTAAAACTCGACGGTGTCTGGATTAATTTAACTGAATTGTCGATTGTTTAAACAAATTATGAGAAAATCAAAGTTTTTTTTAGCTTCACGCTGTATCCCGCACACAGCAGAGTAGACATAGGAAACCTAGTGTTAAGATTAAGTTGGCGATTTTTTCGGCAAATTCTGTAAGCATTGTGTGTTGAGTAGCGGAGCTCAATATCGCGCTTAGCTTCGACAGCAGAGCGAAGAAACGAAAATATTAAATACTTCATTTCCGCGAGTGGGAATCGAAACCACAACCTGTCGCGTTTACAGTCACACTCTGTGCCCCTGTGCCACGACTGATCACCTCTCTCTGAAGACCTCTTGATCATTAAATATGATTGTCATTTAAACATTAGTACCAAGTTTTCCGCATTTCTAAGTAGACATACAAACATTTGTCACTAATAAGTTTTATGGAGCATTCCGTAACCTCATTTAACAATAATAACATCCCCCACCGCCGCCATAACGGAGCTAGGGAGGTTTAACGACGCTGTTTCCATTTCTTAGTTAGCTCGAAGGGCGAACGATTACTACTTATTGCCATGTCGTTTATATTTTCAAAGAGCTATTATTGTAATTACAAAATGTTATACTAATATTAAAATTATTGTCAAACTATCAATTTTAAACCTATTAATTGGCTAGTGATTATTTGGAATAATGAATAAATTTCATATATCCGCTCAAGACAAAGTAGAGCGTTCAGTTTTGTCACTCAAAACGTAATGTCTCAACTTCAAAAGTGGACAACAAAGTGACTTGACACTGAGTCTCTCGGCCTACTCTGTTATGTAGGAAATATTATAAATGTTTTTTTTTGTGTATAGTAGATATTAACTATATTTTTGTTCATTATTATTTATAGTCCATTATAATTTCTAAATAGATGTAGAAAATTCCATAGTCAAGATGTTTTGAAGTCAAAGAAACAACTTAATATATTAATTCTTCAATTTTTATTACAAAGTAAATTATACAAAAGACAAAGCCAAACATAATATTTGTATACAAACTTTACATCAAACAACCGCTAGGAACTTTTTGCTTTGATTTTAAATTTGTTTTAAGTAGAAAAACGTAGCATTTGACGTGTGAGCAATGTGTAGGCAAATATCATAAGGCTTTGAAGTGTATGCATAGAACACGCTGTATATTATAGATAGGCCTCCAGTAATATATTACTATGATAAAGTCAACGTTATTGATCTACAATACTTATATTTACCATATTTATAATCGAATTCATTCATTATTCATTTCCTCAAGTGGGGATCGCCCTTGAGGAAATATATCTAAATTTATTTTTACATTTCTTCGCTCTGGTGTGAAGGCAAAGCAAAGCGTTGAGTTCCGCCACTCAACACGCAATGCCTCCAGAATTTAGTGGAAAATAGGAAACAGAGTGTATTAACACCAGGCTCAATCCGTCAACCCTGCTGTGTTTGGAATATAGCGTGAAGCTAATTAAATGTAATTTAAGTACCGCATTAATTTAAGAAACATACTCCTGACTGGCAATACTAGGAACTGAGAAGCCTGGAATGAGAATCTGAAGGCATCATGGAACAGCATATTATCTGTTTGCTAAATAACCAGAAGAGTAGACAAAAATTTTAATCGAGACCAAATAGAAAGACGAACAAGAGATTAAATGATCTGTTATTTTACATAGATATCTGCGATAAGACTGGCCTTAAAATGTAAGTAAAGGTTAATAAATTAAAGTAAGTGTGTGGTACAACATTGCATATTAAAATAAAAACAAAATAGTTACAACTTAATTTAAAAAAAACACATATAAATATAAAAACAAGGCATGTGAAAACATTGGATTACAAAATTAATTAACTAAATAATAAAATCGTACCGCAAAACTACTTCCACCCTCAACTAAGTGTATAAGTTAAACTAACATAACGTGTAAACTGTAATATTTCCGCGAGCGTACCTCTGAACGTGCCCCGACTGAACATGACGTTGGTTTACACCACTCAATATGCAATGACCCCAGATTTCAACTTTAACTTTGAATAATTTTTAAATCACTCAAATTAGCAAAAAAACAAATTACAGCATTTTTGTAAACTATACTCTGCGCTCCTTGTACGGGAATAATATATAGGGTATAAAATATTTCAAACCAATACCTAAAGAAATTAATCAAGACACCTCAACAGCTAATTTTTCGACGTCTAATTTTTTTTTTCATTTAACGATGTCTATCCATACCGTATTTTGTGTGACGCAGTTAGGGATGAATAGCAATAGCGTAAATACCTACTACTACAAAACTACTTTTAAATGTTGCCCATTGACGCTTTTCATTTAAAAAAAATATACTAGAACTAGAAAGGGATATCTCTCGTTCTATTTTACGCCATTCAACATCGCCGCCATTACCTGCGATTCGATTTCGTGACTGAGGCGTGTGTGGCGTTATCGCTTTGATACGTTTGTGTCTGTGTGCGTCGTTCTTGACAAATGGGGTTTAATTTTACAACGATAATTTAATTAATTATTTTAAAAAATCACTTTTTTTATTTTTGGAAAAAATTATTTTGTTTTAATTGTATTAAGTTTTTATAGAGTATTTAAAACTGTGTGTTTTTTTAACACATTTAAACCTAACATGACTTTTAAAACGTATTTTTCAAATTAACTTATTTAAAAGTAACTTTTCAGACAACTTTGATAAAAACTGCATTCAGAGCCGAATTTCAAACGAAACAACGCAAATAGTTTTCTTATTTCATTCTATTTTTATATAGTAGATAATAGTTTCTGTTTGCAACTTGTATTTGTTTTTTTCCTAAACATTGTTAAATATTATTAGTATTTGACATTTATTATTGTTTTGAGGTATTTTTGAAAAGTATGTGGATGAAAATAAAAAATAACTATCATATAGCAATAATAATTAAGGTTTAGGACAATTCTGAGCAAAGTCGATCATAAAAATTTAAAAATTTTGGATTAACTATTAACGGCAAAAAATGCAATTAGTTTAACTCCCTTTACAGCTAAATTGTGGTAAAAATACGGAAGTTCCTAGTTTACAAATAGGTATCCAAAATTTATGGTGAACTTATACATATAAGCCATATTTTTTTTTTGCCTTTCACTATATCCCGCACAGCAGGCTGGGCAGAGGGAGTTTGGAAACCTAGTCTTAAGAAACTTAAATTTCCCACTTTCCGCCAAATTCAGGAGGCATTGCTTGTTGAGTGGCGTGTGAGTGGCGAAAATCAACGCCGCGCTTTTCCTCGTTACCAGAGTGACGAAATGAAAATGTTAAACATTTCATTTCCTCGGACAGGAATCGAACTCACAACCGTTCAGTCACACTCTTGTGCTCCTGTGCCATCACTGGCCTGTAAAGCGTTTTAACTTGTATATGCCGCATTCTGGAGAAGTGCAGAATGCTAATATTATTTTTAAATAATGCATAAAAATACATTAAATAAATAAAATACTACTATTACACACACACACTGATATACATTTTTGTATAAAGTGATATACACGTTGTTATGGCAACGCGTAATATTGTACGTAATAAATAATAATTAATAAGACTATACTTATCACAAACACAAATTAAAATTTCTGTAAAAACGCACAAAAGTCACAAAACTCAAAACGATTACAACAGATATATTATAATTCTTATTCAAAATTTAGTTTCTACCCCAAAGGTGTAATGGTGAAAAAATTTTTAAATCTCTTTACTTTGTGGAAAGGTTACAAAGCTTAGAGGTCTACGACTTCGTGTAGACGACGATTTATTCATCCGAAGTAGCAATAGCAATTAATGTTGGTGAAAAAAGTAATGAATGGTTGCTACCATGTCATTCTACACGCTGAATTACTGTTATTTTCAAACATTAGGCACTCGGGCATTTAGTAATATTATACATTAGATAATTATCATTGTCTCGCAAGTCTGGTAACAAACTGCGGTGTTGAGTTCCACCTCTTAAGACGCAATGATTTCGGCGGAAAGTGTGGAACAGAGTATCTTAACGCCTGGTTTCCTCTGGCTACCCTGCTATAGTTACAGCGTGTATGGATTCGGTGTGAAACTAAAAAAAATTAATAAAAAACTAATAATAGTCCAAATTTTATCATTGTGATCAATATTTTATTGTAAAAGGTCAAATGTAAATTGATATAAAATATAGTATATTATATTAAAGCTATATTTATATTAAAACGCTAATCTAAGTATATCACAAAAAATATTATATCTTTCATATTCTTTCATTTTCGAATAGCCTCTAGTAGCCAATACGATATTATTACATTTTATTTACTTTTTTATTCTTAAAGATCTAAATGTACCTATATATTACTACTTAGTACATATATAATAGATCACATAAAATACAACAAATCAAAATATCACAATTTATTTAAACAATTTAATACTATTTTAAATTGACTATTATATATTAATATAACATTAATAAACCCTCGTTATTTGTACCAATATAAACATAAGTTTGTAAGTGACGAGTATTTACTAAAATCCTCGGTTCCACATTACGCGCGTGTGTTAATATCGCCGTTTAAATGATAGCGTTTCGGTCTGGAGGTAATTAATGTGTTGCTGTATTATTAAATGAATTATATGTTTGGCTTTTTGGGAGGAATTATAAAGAGATTAGTTTGTAGCGTATTTTGTGTGTTTCTGTTGTTTGGAAACCGCAAAACGAAATATAGATTTCAAATTTACAGTTTATTTTGATAACTGAAGTAATTTAATTATTTATGATTGACTTGTCGTTACCGAACAACTTTGTTTTTGTAGACTTTCAAATGTAAAATAAAAAATCCTGAGTTTCGAGACATCATTTTTTAATGTCCTTTTCCTATACCCACTTGAGCTATAGATAAATAAAATACTTTTATATGATGTCTATCGTGACGGTAAGTACTCGCGCGTAGTACCCACCTAAACGTGGCTTTTTGGGGAAATCCTGTGGGAATTCTGGGATAAGAGTATAAATTAATCCACTACCTTCTCTATTTCTATTTCTATCCAGTTAAATTCTATTAAAAATTGTTTCAGTTGCTCGGAGATTAGTCAGGACAGCCAGAAAGCCTGACAAAAAACTTAAAACCGTTTGTTGGTGTTTTAAATTACTTAATACATTTGAAAAAACACATATAGATCAATTAAACAATAAGACAAAACAAAAATAATAAATACTAAATGGCTTAATGTTGCCTGGATTAAATGCTATTTTTTAGAGAGGTTCTAAAATGTTTTAATAAACTTTTTAATATATTTTTTTCTACAAGTGTAATAACACTTTAAAAGTGTAAAAAACTTGTGTAATTCTGATTTTCAACCATTTGTTAGATGCGATCGTCATTAACAACGCGATACAGTACTAGCTGGTCCAATGCACTTTGAGTAAGCAATGGTCGCCTGTGTCGCTACAGATTAGGATTACGGCGATAAGCTATGATTGTACATTAGATGGAGTGGTTTTGCATTAGAAATACAACTTGTAGTACTACGAAAAAGCCATTTTATCTATTGTCAGCTTTATATAATACTATAACTAAATTATAAAGTTAAGTTGTTATGGATCACGCTCTCGTCTACTTAATTATAGATAGACAGGGAACCTTGTATTAAGACACTTGGTTCCCCTCCATTTTTAGAAACAATGTGTGTTGCAACGCCACGTTTTGTCTTCATACGAGCGATTATAGAAAATTGTTCATTCCGCAAGTGGAAATCGAGCCCACAATCGTCCCGTAAAATTGTAAGAGCACCGGTAGCAATAACAAGAAATTAGCTTATGGCATACATTTACTACTAGAGATGATTAAAAGTACCTAAGCCAAGTCTATTTTATATCCAATTTAACTTCATGCATTAAACGCCTCATCGACATTTTCCAAGAGGCTTTCTTTTAAAACTCCGTTGAATATTTAATATCGTGTCGTACTATCTCTGGTCTAATTATTATCAGCTGTGGAGGTCAGTATTTTCATAAAATATGAAGTCTGGTAGCAGACTGAAGCTGCCAAAAAGTAGCTTTAAAATAAATATTGTTAGATGTTTTAGATTTTATAAACGTTTTATAAGCATACATATTACACTTTATAAACTCACATACATACATTTTATAAACTCACGTATTTTGTTTTTATTACTTCTGCGTTTCAATGATGCTAAAAATAATATTTTCACATTTTTCACACACACAGAGTGAAGAAATGGAAATATAAATTTAAATAAATATTTCATTTCCTCGAGTGGAGATCGAACCCACAACGAGTCGCATTTACAGAAACACAATGTGCTACTGTAAACGCGACTAGCTGTGTACCGTTCGGAAAGTGGGGAACAGAAGTGTGTTAATGAGAACAGAGTCTTAACTCTGGAACTCCAGGTTCCCTCTGCCTGCCTATTACTTACGAAATACAGCTTGAAGCAGAAAACAAGTTATAAATTAAATTGCTTACTTAGACAAGAATAATAAGATTATTTAAAAAAAATTGAACTAAATCTACTACAAACAATAAAATGGACGTCCAAATATTGAATGTTAAATAAATATCTATCCATTGTACTATATTAGTTGTAGTAATTAAAAGTAAAAATAGATATAGACGAGTATATTGTATATTTATTTTTGGATATTGGTTTCGTTTATGTATTTATTTACAACTTCGAACTAGTATTGTAATAAATGTCAACTCGATATTTTATAACTTATTTAAAATTAAATTAAATTAGCTTCACGCTGTATCCCGCATACAGCAGGGTAGGCAGAAGGAACCTAGTGTTAAGACACTCCGTTCCCCAATTTATGCCAAATTCCGGAGGCATTGCGTGTTGAGTTGCGCGGAACCCAACGCCACGTTTCGCCACGACACCAGAGCGAAGAAATGGAAATATAAATTTAAGTAAATATTTCATCTCTACGAGTGGGGATCGAACCCACAACCAATCGGTTTTACAGTCACACTATGTGCTACTGCGCCACGACTGGCTTCAACTTATTTTATGATTGTAAACACAGTACTCCCGAAAATTCATGAATTGTTGCGTATACACTTAATATGTTTAGATTGCTGCCTATGTTTAGATTATTCTTACTAAAATATATCTATCAAAGAGTTCTTTTTTGGTTGAATGAGTAAAACTCAGTAGGTAGTGCTAATTAGATTTTTTCATTTTTTTTATTCACAAAGGCTATTTATTAATATAAACTTACAGGAACAGGCTATTTTTGCAAAATGTAATGCAAAGGCCGTGCCCATTTAAAAAAATATACATCAAAAAGTCAATTACCTAGCTATTAAATTACATAGCTTCATATATTCCATACTGTAAATTTCAATATAACACAACACTATAAGTAACTATTAGGTAAGAAGAAGAACAACGTTTCTATTTGCCCCGACGCGCGACGTCGCAGGACCTCGTCGTGTGTAACGCTGAGTCGGTCATTAAAGCGGACTCGTTGTCATCGGTCGCGCTAATATGAGTGCTCCGGCTCTATCGCTTCCTTTGTGCGTTTTCAATTTACCTTATTGAATTTTGTTCGAATGATAATGTTGAGATAAAATGTCTTTAGTTTTTTACTTGGAATTAAAACAGTTTATATTAATAATAGTATGAAAAAAATATTATACGAGTACTAGTATTAGTATTTTTTGAGTACTAGTACGAGTATTAGTATTTTTGTTAAAACATTCGCGATTATGTGGCTGAGAAATAAATATACATTATAAAAGGTATATGCTTGTGTGTTTTATTTTTTTATTATTTTGCTCTGGTGTCGAGGTAAATCGCGGCGTTGAGTTCCGCCACTCAGTACACAATGCTTCCAGAACGCTTATACGTTTTCTTAATAACTATTTTTCTTTCCTAAGTGTGAAGTAACGTGGCGCGGGTTCAAATACCGCTGTGTTAAAATGTTGATACGTCGATAATAAATATTACTCTAGATAGATTTTGATTACGCGGCGTATTGCATTCATAATGCAGTTTAATTTTTTTTGTGCTTCAAAGGACCATAAATTTTAATATTTGATATTTAGCTTTATACTAAAACATGATCTCACAAAGGTTCCGTTTTTACCTTTTGAGGTACGGAATCATAAAAACGTTAACTTTGAATTACTCATTCAAAAATGTAATAACAATAGTGTCAGAACACTTCGATCCCCGCATTCCATTCTGATTAGAAACTACGAGCCACGCTACGCTTTATCTTAAGTATCTTGATGAAAAAAAAAATAGCTATATAAATATGCTTCCCAATGGGAATCGAACATATGGCCATCAAATTTTTTAATAGTAACAACTCATTTACTCATTCGTTGTGCTGGAACTTGGTTGCTTTTACTGTAATTATTGTTATACAATAAAAAAATATGGTACCCTTACCTACTATATGTTTGCAATCCTAAACTTAAATTCCACTTTTTGGTTTAAAAACTGGTTTTATAATAAAAAAAACAAAAAACAGTCTTTAATACACGTTAAAAATTCGAGCTTGTTATTTAACTGAATGTCTTATAAATTACAAAATCTGATCATTTCATATCTTTTTTGTGTAATTCATTGTATCACATTATCTGATAAAGTGATGAAACTCTAATCAGCAAATCTCAGAGACATTCCGTCATCCTCATTTGTACTAAAATTTTATCATTATATTTTACATAACAAGAGGTTTATTTGATAAGAAAAAATATATTTCAACAAAATAAATGGATAAGAAAAATTATATTTAAAAAAATTCAGCGCGTTCATTGTGACCACGACAAATAGCGGGTTCAATCACCACTAAAGGAAATTAAATATTTTCATTTTTTCGCTCTGGTGTCGGGTCAAAGCGCAACGTCGAGTTCCGCCACTCAACACGCAACGCCTCCAGAATTCAGCGGCAAGTTGGAAATACAGCGTGAAGCTGAAAAAGATTAAAACAAACGCCATACGGCGCAGTGGAGCTGTTTGTACCTACATGCTAAAGTAGTGGGTCCCATTCTCTTAAACTCGGATAATTAGTTATAATACTTAATTATATTTCACGCACACACGCACACGCACACACACATATATAAAACATAAATATAAAGAAGAAAGAACTATTTCCACAATAATAAATTCGCTTAAGCTTAGACTATAGACTTTGTAAGTACCTACTATTGTTCACCGCGCTCATTAGACCACCGCCTCTAATCAAGAAATCTGAACCATCGTGTACTAATGTACTCCTTACATTATCCCCATCGACCTTCTTATGTAAGAGTTTAATGTTGCGTGCAAGTGTTTTTACATTCATTTGATATTTAGTTGAGGACTTTCCAGATTCTACTATATTACGCGTACAGAAGGCAGAGGGACCCTGGTGTTAGGACTCCGTTCCTTACTTTCCGGTGAATTTTTGAGACATTCTGTATTGTTGAGTGGTGATACTCATTGAAGAAATGAAAATATTCATAAATTAATCCCCCCGAGTAGGAATCAAACACACAACCGTCGCGTTACAGTCACACTCTTTTGCCTTTGCGCTACAACGGCCTATAGTTTTAAAAAAACTTAACTTAGCTTCACGCTATATCCCTAGCGGGGTAATCAGAGAGAACGGAGCGCCAAACGTTACGGTATCTGCATACCTCTTTCGCCTCGTCCACTGTCATCAACCTCTCCATACATGCCCTCCAGAGGGTCATTGTGCCTTTTACATGATTTTCCTCCAACATTTTGGCTACTGTGTTATCGAAGGTCTACCGAGGTCTCCTACAGTTTAAAATATAATTTACATTGCGACAATATTATTATTTACATTCAAATCAAAGTACAAGAATCGAATTTTCATTTATAAATTCAAAATACAACATTAACGTATCGTAAATGAAGGTAACTAACTAACTCAATTGAAGATTTAATGAAGTATATACCTTGATTACCTCATTACGTCGATCTAACCGCCTTTACTGAGTTAATTAGCTTTGTTTCCAGATATGTTGATAAGAAATGGATTCTGATGCAAATTCTGTATTTTGTAGAGAGAATCTAGAAACAAAAAAACTTATTTCTTAATGAAGCGAAAATGTTCTCTTATTAAACTGAACTATATTATGTATAAATATAAACATTGTTCTGAGCATTATTCTAACAATTTTTTTTTGTTCACTTAAATATTGGTACATTTTTGGTTTAACTTTTAAGCCCCGGCTTTATCAATACCTATTTTGAATGAAAATATTACCCGTCATCAAATAATAAGAACGATCTCACGTTTAATATAATTGTCAAACACACTACCTACTTCATAAAATTTCACATTGGTCTATTGTTGTTAGTCAATAAAATATGAGTACGCGGATTGTACTCTAAAAATAAAAATTTATTGATAAAAACAAAAGCATTTACGCAAAAACATTAACTTTTAAATTTAACTATTTTTGTATATTAAATCGGCCACCACTAAAGTGTTATTTATAATTTAAAGGTGATTCTTAATATAATTGTCTTATTGAAAGTGAAATTTAAATGTAGAGTTATAATTTAAAAAGTAAATTAGGGTAATTTTATTTATGAAGAAGAAGAAGAAGAATGTATCAATCACATACCAAAGTAGACAAAGGGATCCTGGAAATCCGCTTTTCCGCTGAGCTCTGGAGGCATTGGGTGTTGATGACGGCAGCATCATGCCTAACTTGCCTCGACACCATAGCGAAAAAAGATTGAGAATGGAACCTACAACCTGTCGCATGAACAGTCTCACTTAGTGGCCCTGCTCCACGGCCTCAAACACACTTACATAAATATAGATATAACTAATATATAAATTAACTTGCTCTCACGATATATCGCTTACAAAGAACGTCGAGGGGTCATGTCATTACTTTAGGGGTTGAAATAGACGTAATATTATTTGTTAAATAATATTATTCATAATATTATTTGGGCAGTACGTGTTGAGTGACAGCCGCTCGTGTCACGTATAAGATTAATCTGAGAAGGAAATCTGTCCCTTTATTTTTGTCTTAATGTCCAAACAGTTAGCGAAGATATTGCAAGCGTAATCGAATAAGGTTCAATCCCAAAGTGGTCACGTTTAAATTAAGTGTTAACTATAGCATTGTTTTTTTTTAATCTACTATTTTCATGAATATATTGCAAAAGAAATTACACATTGAATGAAAACAAAAAAAAATATACAAAAAGCATATAAATATTTAAAATAACACCCTAAACCTGCGCTTATATTTTAAATTGTCATAATAAATTTAATTGAGACAAAAATCAATATAATGCTCAAAGAGAAACATGTTTATATATATATATAAGTAAAGTGATTACTGTTAGTATCGTGACATGTAATGTAGCCGGTAGCGGTTTTGTTGAATAAAATATGTCCCCATATCGATGACGGGCGTCGCGGTGCCAACTAACTATTCATATAGTAAATGCATAGAGAAGGTCGTTCGTGTATAACAGTGGTTGCGATTGACGTCAATATCGGTGTTGATTTTTAATACGCGATTGATTTCAATTTTTTTGTTGATTTTCATAACTTGGCTTCAAAATGCTACGTTCTAATTTTTATTTTATTAATTAATTATTTACTGTTGCAGTAAGATAAAAAAAATAAAGCAGTAAATATAAAACTTATAAGTTTATAATTCATAAATACTTTACTTAACAAATGGTAGTGGAGTTCCTCCGGGATATGCAGATTACCTCGCAGAGTCGCTGGCCAACTTTTATTGCAGAGATAAATTAGATTATATTTCATGAGTTTATACGAGTCAGCCTTAAGTCTAAATAGCTTGTTTAATTTATTTCCAGCTTTGCGCCGCCTCGCTTGAGCTCGAGACATTACGCGTTGAGTAGCGGAACTCAAAGTTGCACCTTGTCTATTAGAACTTAGTCACTGCGGTCAAGTCACACCACAATTAATTCATTCCCCCGAGTGTGGTTCTAACCCACAATCATCGCGTCACACACGGCCCTGCGCCGAGACGGCCTAATAACAATATCTCGTATTTAATATTATGGTACAAATAAATTCTATTTTTCATAGGAACTAGGTCTTCAGCACGTTTGACGACCACGAAGAGTTCAGCACGTTCTGGCAAGATACCAGCTCGCGGCTTATATTAATTATTTATACTAGACTGTTCGCGTCCCCTTCTGCCTGGAGTGACTGCGGACTGACACTTAATAAGTGACACAGCATGCATTTGACCCAAATTCGTCCGTCGGAAGCTGTTGTTCTTGTTTATTATTTTGAAGTGATATAATGGTTACCAATGGTTCAAGATTACGTATTTTAATATAAAAAAGCATATCTTTAATATTCATATATTAGACGCTGTCCTGGCGCAGCAACACTAGAGTTATAGTCGGTTGTGGGTTCGGTTTCCATTCCGGAGAATAAATTATTTTCATGTCCATGCTCTGGCAACAAGAGACAGCGCAGCGTTGGGATCCGCTTTCCGGCACGCAATGTCGGGAAAAGTGCAAAACGCTAGCGCGCACGCGCACTACGCTTTCCTGTCTATCTTTTTATATGCGGTATACAGCTAGAAAAAAACTATATTTAATATTCATGATGCCGTATTACATAAAGGCAATGTTACAGAATTATATCTTTGTATTAGCTTAAATGACTATAGCTTGAAAAGTCACCCTCGCCTTTGGAAATCAGTGATGTATAATCGTCAATACATTTATATTAATCATATATTTCCCCGTTAAATTTTACCGGATGCGGAGGAATGCGCTTTGAACTGAAACTGAAACTTGATGTGACTTACACAGTAATATTAACTGAAATATTAAGTTTATAGAGCAACTTTGACAACGACGACGTCAGAGGAGAGCATTGTAGGTGAATTGAGAAGTGTCTAATTGTATGATGGTTACGCGTTCCTTTCCTACTTAGAGCTATGTAGGTTTTTTTGAGCTTCACACTGAAACCCGAACTTAACAGGGTAGGCACAGGGAACTTGGGAACTTAGTCTAAGACACATCGTTTCCCATTTAGACACATCGTTCCTTTCTGTCCACTGATTTTTGAAGGCATCGCGTGTTGAGACTCAAAGCACTTTTTCCTTGGTATCAAAGCGAAGAAATTAAAACATTAATAAATAATAATTCACTGCGTCGAGTTACAACCGAACCCACAACCGTCGCGTTACTTATTACTATCACACGTTTTTGCTCCTGCGCCCTGCGTATTTTACTTATGTATAGATATAAAAAATGTAGATATATATAAGAAAACGGGAACTTAGCAATAAGGGAATTAACAGTAATTGATCAATTACCGTTAACTACGGAGACGGTATCGACAATGACAGTTCGGGCAAAAATGTAGCTCACGGTAAATGCTGATTACCAAGTTAAAGTTTTAGTATTGCGCGTCTCTTGGCGACGTGCCGAGGGGGTGTTAAATATGTTAGATTGGTAAACAGCAGGCAGGAGTCGTAATATATCTAACTAAGCATTTGACACGTCTGTACCTAATTATTACTACTTTTTCTATTTAAATGTACAAGCATCACCTGCAACTGCAATCGATTGCGGCAAAACGATATTAAACAACGTAAGCAAAATTAATATAACAAAAGACCAATAGATTTGTTAGCTTTACGCTGTATTCCAGGCAGATTGAACCTGGAAACTTAGTGTCAAAACACTCCGTTCTCATTAAGAGAATTCTGTTCATTACTTTCTGCCGAATTCTCGAGGCATTACGTGTTCCGTGGCTGAGCTAAACGGCGTGCTTTGCCTCAATATTAAAGTAAAGAATTAAAAACATTAAGTATTGAATTTCCCAGACTAGCAAACGAACCCACGATGGCCTCAAACGACATATTGATAATTTAGATAAAAATGCAGAACAGAGTATATTGACACAGGGGGCTCGGTCTATCCTGCTGTATGCGGGATACAGCGTGAAACCGTAAAAAAACACATAGTAAACTCTCCCTAAGCTAACCAATATATCATACAAACTAATAGCACAGTATAACGTAGTTAGTTTAGGGGGCGACCGGGAATTCTATCAGAAATTCTGATGTGATCTGATAATTTGTGACCTCATGTAACTAACCGGAAACTTTGACTCAATTGCTATCTTTCATAATAAATTCTTGTTAGTTGTAATCTGATAGAGGTGGAAGAATAATATGATTGAAGATGTCAATTAAATATTTGCAAGATTCTCCCTTTTCTGTAATAAAGTTTCATCAAAATCCGTTTAGTAGTTTTTGCGTGAAAGTGGAACAAACATCCGTTCTCACAAACATTCATATTTATAATATTGGTAGGATTAACATTAGTTTAGCTATAAGAGCAAAGGTACTTATTAGTCTAGCCAAGTCTCTTAATACTCAAATATTCATTCTGAAACCTCTAAACTCTGAAGTAAGCGGTCGTTCCAGTAAGTTTGGGCTTAGCATCCCGTTGGCCGTCCCAACAAATACGATTGCTGAGTATTGTTTATACAAAAGTATATTTTTTTTTCAGCTTCACGCTGTATCCGGACTACCTACAGCGGGGCAGAGAGGCTAGTGTCAAGACACTCCACTCCCTATTTTCCGCCGAATTTTCGTGACATTGCGCGTTGAGTTGCGAAATTCAACACTACTAAAAAAAAAATCAATTTGATTTGAAGACGTGTGTCTAACGGACCGCGACAACTCAATCAAACTCAAAAGAAAAGACAATTTTAGATATATATCGTAGTTTTTGCAACTATCTAAAATTTTCGTTTCTCTAAACAATAAAAAAGAAATGAATTAGCTTCACGATGTATCCCGCACAAAGCACGGTAGGCAGAGGGAGAACCTAGTGATGAGACACTCTATTTTCTATCATCCGCCTAATTCTGAAGGCATTAAGCGTTGAGTGGCGGAATTCAACGCCGCGCCTTGCTTCGACACCAGAGCGAAGAAATATAAATATAAATAAATATTTCATTTCCTTGAGTGGGGATCGAACCCCAACCGCCGCGTTACAGTCACTGCCTTGTGGCTCTTTGTGTATTTTGGAACTAGAATTGACAAAAATCAAATAACGAAGTGGTTTTTGTTTATAGATTTTTTACATATCGCAATAAAATGTCTTTACAGGCATTGCAGAAATATCCTGAATACGGTACATGAAAAATAATAAAACATGTCTTTGTTGTAAAAAGATTCTGTTTACGATAAGATGAGTTTATTTCGCACAATGAATGTCGACGGGGTGAAGGAACAAGAGAAAAATATGCCAGTTCCTTCTATGACGAGCCAAGACTGAATTAATATTTTTATTTAATATTTATGTGTTATGAAACAATTTACTTCCTACGTGAGTGTGTGTAAGTATTATTATATAGGCAGGTTCATTGACGCTAGTCATGGCGCAGAGGCACAACAATGCGGCTGAACGCGACAAGTTGTGGGTTTGGTTTCAACTCGCGGAAATGTTTATATAATTATATAAATAAATATAATTTGGAACTATAAAAAAGTACATTGATATGATTACTTTACATTTTTACTTCTTACAGTGAAAGTAAATAATTTAAAAAAGCAAGCTTTATTTGTGTGTGTTTGTGTGTGTAAGATTAAACATACATATCTATACACTTCTCTGGTTATTAAAGTTCAAATTAAATTTCTGCGAATTGCTTTGAAACGAACCAATATAAAGGCATATATAATCGTGAAACTTAATCTACGAAGGAATCTATTTCATATTTAAAAAGATAAAATTAGCGAAGGTCGAAATAGAAATAAATATGGCAAAGATGAGTTTACTTCATAACGTGCATTATGCGCGTCACTATAGGATTCATTCCAATTTTAAGGTAGTATAAGGTTTTTATAAGACCGAATTTTATGATTGTGGGTTTGATATTCACTCGAGGGAATATATTATAATTGCTAAATATTTTAATATCTTCATTCTGGCACCATGGTCAAAAAAGTTGAGATCGCTACTCAACACGCCATGTCGAAAAATCCTTTCTTGTCTAAAAAAAAGTAAAAAAAATAATCAGTTAATGGATTCTCATTTGAGAAGTTCATTCAGCCGGGTTAAATCAATCGCTTTAGCGATATTTTCTTTGAAAAGATTTTTTTTCTTCAGATGTAGAAATAAAAACGGAGAGATTCATCGCTAAAGAAAACCTCCTCTCGCATAATTTGAGTCGATTGTCTAAGTTTTCGTTTGGGAAGTGCAAACTTCGTCATCTCTCACAGTTTGCTATCCAGGGAAATGGGGTAAGGTGTATTTTTTTCTGTGTGAAGGTTAGGGTAAATGATAAAAGTAAAAAACGTTTTTTTGTTTGTACATAATTAAGGGAGGAACAAAATATGAGAGATAAGTTCATCATAATTGTGTTGAGAGATACGTAAAAAATAAAACAAATATCGATATAATAAAAAATAAACAAGTCCAAATAACATTAGACTACATTATTATCGTGTTATTATACCATTTTTTTAGCTTTACGCTGTATCACACGCTTGCGCCCACTGCGCCACGGCTGGTATTATACGTTTACTTATAAAAAATCTTTATCCTTTCCAACAAAACAACTTAAAAAAAACAGTTTAATAATTCCGAAAAAACTAAAATTCCAAAAATGGAAACAGCAAAGTCCGCGCCGTTTACACCAAACTTTCAAATGAAATAAATATCTATCATACTAAACAACCATTTCAGATTTCGATCAGATAGTCCGCAAAAACTGTCTGCGTTAGTCTTGATCGATATAAGACAGCGCGGGATTTAATCTCGGAGCAAAAGATTAATCTCCCTGAAAAGGGATATCGACACGGGGCGACCTTCTCAGGCCTACTTTGGTAAAGCAAACCTATCTATTCAATGGTTTGGAAGGCTAATTCTGATGAAATTGCCCGTTAGTTTGTAGATTTTATTCGAGAATTGTGAGATTATATAATTCGATGAATAAATAATTTGTTTGATCCTATAATGTCCGACAACGTAGAAACGTGTGTATATTTTCACGATGGTTGTGTGTTCAAAATTTAGCTTAGTTTAATATTTATTAAAGATTTAAATATTTTCAATTTTCTAGTGTTACAGCCCTCTATAGTCCGTTTTCCGCTTTGAGGCTGCAAGCCTGCTGGTAATGAGTTCGATCCCTACTCGGAGGAAAGAGTCATTTCTTCATTCTGGTACAAATAGTGCTAAGCCGTGTATTCTGCCTCTCAACACGCAGTTTCTCGTATTCAGAAAGGAGTCAACAGAAAAAAATATGTTTGCAATATTTTACTTTTCTCACAGATTCATTAAGCATATTAATGAAACACGCTAAACGTACAATTAGTAGTTAAATTTTATTACGTAAGCATGAATAGCTGTATCTTAGGAAAAAAATATAAATAATTATCTATGAAAGTATTGTAAATATCTTCTTAACTTAACTTAACTTAACTTAGCTTCACGCTTTATCCCTTGCGGGGTAGTCAGAGAGAACGGAGCGCCAAACGCTACGGTCTCTACATACCTCTTTCGCCTCGTCCACTGTCATCAACCTCTTCATACATGCCCTTCGGGGGGTCCTCATGCTTTTTACGTGACCTTCCTCCAGTATCTTTGATACTGTGTTTTCGAAGGTCAACCGAGGTCTCCCCCTACCTCTCTTACCGCT
>JAATLQ010025830.1:0-34469 GCA_013421005.1 Heliconius erato x Heliconius himera | reverse complement strand
CGTAAAGACCAAATGAATCATCTGGTTATTCCTCAATCGAAGCAAACACACTGTCGTCAATGTCACAAAAAATGTTTGACACGTTGCAAGAAATGTGATGTTGGAGTGTGTGTCAAGTGTTTTGAAACATATCATTCATAAATAGTGTTAATCTAGTAAATTACATATAACAATGGGTAATATAATCAATAGTTATCTAATAAACTACACTTTTTGATTACATTCTGTTTTGTCATAAACGGTCTTTTATTTCCTCTTATTATCCTACTGTCCTACATATAGGACGGCTGTTACCCTGAAAGCCTTACACTTATTTTTTTTTTCATTATTTTTTTTATGTTGCATAAGATCTAATAAACTAAATAATGTAACTTTTTTCAAAATTTTCAGAAAATTTTAGTATCAGGCTTATCTGGGTTAAAATAAAAAAAAAACTAAATTTTGAGTTCTACTTCGAGTTGTGAGACGCTAGATTTAATGATGATGCCATTATTAAAAAAAGTTCTTTTACTTACTATTATAGTCTTTAATTTCTTCGAGAAGTCCTTAATGAAGGATTTTCTGTATAGCCTGAAATATTCAAGGGGAACATTTTTAAGAATACGATTATTCTAATGTTTTGCTTCAAAAACGAGGTAAAGTAAAATACTTTAAATATGTAAAAAATATATTTGATTTGTTTATATGGCAATACATTTACTTCCCAATTATCAAGACATTGCATGTTGAATGACGGAACTTAACGCTACGCTTTGACTTGTTACCCGAGCGATGAAATAGAAATAATGTAGTTCGTGTTCAACCGAACCCACGACAGCCTCATTTACAGTCAGACGATGTGCCCTTGAGCCACGATGATCTCAATTCATCATTAGAATAAACTAAATTATTATAAGTTATTTTATTTCAATAATAAAATATAAATCATTACGATTATCGATATCAGGATTAATTGCAAAGCGACGTTTTGCATAGCGTTGTTATGTTCAAAATTATTAAATTATATTTTATAAAATATTAAGTTTACTACTACTTGCCTATTAAAAACTTAATTGCCTATTGCAATACCTCCAGAATTCGGAGTTCCGGTTTTCCTTCTGCGTACTCTGCTATGTATCTCGCACGTATATGTAGCTGGGTAGGCGTGTAGGGTTGTGTATGGACAGGACATAAAACTTAAAAGAAAAACTTAAACTTGAAGAACGGAATTTTAAAATTAAATTTAAATTTGCTGAATATGGAATAATATTTTAAAAACCTCTTTTTCTCATCTCAAATTATCATTCACAGGAATGTCCTTTTAGGTAGCTGAATGAATGATTTGTAAAACAGAGATGAAAAACAGAGATCTCCTCCTACAGAGATGTTCACAATGAAAGTAAGGTGTAATACGCATATAATAAAATGAAAACAGCGTATGGCTTGATGGTCAGTTTCCAAAAGACGCGAGTTCAAGTCCCGCAAAATTTTTTAGTATCAAAATATTTCAAGCAAAATATTTCTTCCGATCTGGTAAATAAAGCTGAACGCCTCTCGGGTACCAACACTCATAATAGAAAAGACAAATTACGTAAATTACACTTTGTTACAGATTTTAAGAGCTATTTTCGTCACAAAATGTCTTTATTAATAAACCTACTAAATTATTTTATAAAATTATATTATATTACACAGAAAGTTATTATATTCTGCAATATTTCATCTATATTTCGACTCAAATAACAGTCACAGTTCCCGGGACCTTGTATCAGGTTAAGCAATTAACACAAAATTACTATTAAAGCAAATGAAAATTTTCGGTGAGAATTTAATTTCATCTCGACTTTCACCGTCGCGTTGAAACAATTAACAATGTTTTAAATTTTTTCATAAAATACTTAAAATTGTAGTGTAATTTTTAACTAATTTTCCATTAGGGTGATGAAAATGAAAATTTGCTAGGCTACTAGTATACATAATATAGAGGCCGGTCGTGGCGCAGCGGCAGGAGGTGTGACTGTAAAACCGACTGGTTGTGGGTTCGATCCCTATTCGAGGAGATGAAATATTTACTTAACCCTAGATTACTAACCTTCGTCGATTCGACGACGCGGGTTTGTTTAAATCGCGTTAACTTTTGTGCGTGCGATCGTACGCCTTTCATACTTTAGGTAATCTATGTCGACCCATTGCCCCCTCGACTGATGATAATGTTTTGAGCGCAGGGGACCCGTGAGCGCTATTCTACCAACCATGGCTCGTCGAATCGACGAAGGTTAGTAATAACGTCATATTTTGTATTATTTAGTTAGCTTATGTTTGCGTAATTTTTTGCATTGTTTATTTATTTTGTTTATATTCAATGCTATTTATTATTCGTTGTTTAGATGTGATTTGTCAGTTATTATTACAAGACGACAGCGGTATAGAAAATTGATCAGGGAGTGAGGCAGAAGACCACCTTGAGGCTGATCCTGCTTATGAAACAGATGGTGAAGATGAAGTTTCTACTTTGACCTAGCAGCAACTTTCAGGTCAAGATAGTCAGATACGAAGTAGTGATGCAATTCCTTGTTGAATTTTACAAGGAAACTAAAGGAGGTGTAGGCAAATTGGACCACATGTGTTTCCTTGCTTCCTGCAATAGAAAAAAGCACTGTGGAAATTGTGCCTTTTTTTTATAGAATGCTAAACATTGCATTTATAAATAGTTACGTTATTTATGTAACTTATAATATATATAAGTTAACAAAAAGCCTTTATCGAGACGTGATTACCTAAAAGCTCTGTATCACAAGCTAATCGAATCACACATGTAAAAGAGATTGACAATATCAACTCTTTAAACTGATCTGTGGGACTAAAATACACAGATATTAAACATGTCAGGACGGAGTACTTCGAATTCTACAATTGGGACCTCCGGTGTACCTCCTGTGAAAAGAAAAAGGTAAATATGTGACTTTTGCCCGCAAAGCAAAGGATGTTGGATGACTGAAAGTGCAATAAATCGTTGTGCGACGAGTACAAACTTGACATATGTCACAAATGTATTAATTGCTAGATTTTCACCATCATTTTTATTTTATTAGTTTATTACATAACTTATTTTTAATATTTAGAGATTATTTGTTAAATTTACTTTGTATAATACTTATATAACAACTTTAAATATGTTACTATTGTTGATTTTGCATAAAATCTATGATCTTATTCTTAAGGCTGATGGTTAATAATTATGATATTTTGGTTCATGTAAACATAACAAATAGAAAGAAAAGATATAAATAATTAATAAAAAAAATAAAAACATACACGTTTCATTTAAATAAAACCCATTATCCCTTGTAGCAAATAGCGTAGTCGAAACGACGAAGGTTCGTAATAAGCGTCGAAAAATAAGGTTAGTAATCTAGGGTTAAATTTATATTTCCATTTCTTCGCTCTGGTGTCGACGCTAAGCGCGGCGTTGAGTTCTGCCACTCAACACGCAATGCCTTCAGAAATCCGCAGAAAGTGGGGAACGGAGTGTCTTTACACTTTTAGGTTCCCTCTGCCTACCCTGCTATGTGCGGAATACAGCGTGGATTGACTGATTTTTTTATTTATTCTTTACTAGTATACATATTTTGACGCAAAACACGCAATACTCGAGGAATTCGAAGGTAAGTGGAAAACGGAGGTGTCTTAATAGGAGCAGAGTGCCTTAACACTAACTTCTCAAGTTTCTTCTGCCTTACTCTGCTACGCACAGGATACAGCGTGAAACTAAAACTTAGAGCAGTTTTAAGTGATGAGATAAAAAATAATTTTATTCATAACCATACGCCTTAGATCTAGATGCTTAATGAAACAACAATGGTGGTAATATAAAGTTGATAATAAATTCAATTAGCTATCTAGAAATTATTATCCACACAACACAAAGAAGCTTTCATACTATCGAAGATTAATAGCTTACTGTTTTTATAATAAAATTCTATTTTATCTCATATCATTTCAGTGTTAGTTTAATATATTTATTTTTTCTACTTGTTATAATAAATCAATCTAAAAAATATATAATGTTTTGGATTCCATTAGTTCACCTATCAGATCTATCACGTAAGTAAAACAGAATATTTTAAGTCGAACCTGACCACGGTGCGGGTTCGTAGGAACTTCCTTCCACGCGCCACAAAACTTTGAAATAGCCTACCTGCAGTAAAATTTCCATGTCGATACGACTTGGGTATCTTCAAAAAGCGCATCTATCTCCACCTCCAGGGTCGACAACACACCTGTAGCTCCTCTGGTGTCACATGGGGTCGTGGGCGGCGGTGATCACTTACCATCAAGTGCTCCGCACGCTCGTTTGCTTTGACTTTTTCCATAAATAAATGAATGTGGCCAATATCTACTGGTCTGGTGGTAGCTTTCTTAATAGATATCACAGGATTTTACGTAGAAGCCAATTAAGATCACTTCTACGAAACTACTGTTCTACTAAAAACGGTAAAGTAAGTAATAGGACAGAATATTGGAAACATAAAATATTTCTAAGAAGGTATCTGCGAAATAGATTTTTTTTACGCTACTTCTATATTGTAAAGACGGGAAGTATATTTTGTCTTTTTGTACCGATATAGAGTGTACCCGTTATTTGATTGATCGTTCGTTAGCTCTTTTCATAGTTTTAGCTTAAGTTTAATTTTTCCTTAGATATATTTTATTTTTTTTATTTTTAGCTACTTATTATATTGTCATAGACTATAGTCATAATATTAAATTTATATTAATCATTGTTCAATGAACAATATATTTAAGTGTGTGAAATATATATTTAACTGCTTTTCCAAACTAATAAGGAAAAAAATACAAAAAACTAGCAACACAACGGTTTGTTGCACGGTATCTAAGAAGTGTGAACTTTTTTACGTAATATATTAAAAAGAGAATAATTCATAACATGTCACTGTCACGCTGTTTGTTGTAGGGAGGCAACCTATTGTTAAGAGATTCCATTTTCTTTTTTTCATTTAATTTTCAAAACATTGCACTTTATCTAATAGAGCCGGAAAATGAAAAAAAGATATAATTATTCTCCGAGCGAGAATCGAACACATAACTATCACGATCACAGCTGTACACTGGCTTAGTATGACCATAGAACGGACGCTGTGGGTTAAATTAGAAGTAAAAAGCTGTTAAAGTTTTAAGCTACCTATTTTTTATAACAGCACAGTTGTAAAACTAGCTTGCTTGCTGTTGTTAAAACTAATGTGTATCTCACGTTTGACCTCAGAAGTAGGGCACAAGGAAGAGGATTATGTTCGTGACTTTCTTATAGGAAACTCACGAAGAATACATAGGAATTCGATTAAATATATATCTCCTTAAATGTTGAAAAATTAATTTACGTGTATGTAACCTTTGCTTTATATTATATACATTTTATACACAACTCCACAGTAAATGGTGTGAGACTCTAAAGAACAAAGTGCTATAACTTTGTCGCACCTGTGTATGTTTCATCACATTTTTTATTTTTAAGCTACACGCCGTATCCCGTATATAGCAGAAAATCTGAGGTTAAGAAATTCCGTTTCCATTAAGACATTTACGTTCCCTAATATATATATGTTCCCTATAATTTTTATATACATTTCCCGAGTGGCAATCTAACCCAGAATCTGCCACCTCGACATATTCTGTGTGTTTCGAGTACTTATATCTACTTAAAAATAAACAGCTATAAGAGTAAAAGTAAAATAATATTCAAAAGTGACACTAACCATTACTATTTCCTTCCCCACATCCAAGACGCAGAAACTAATGAATAGAATAGAATAAGATGAATATCTAAACAACACATGTACTACTCATTTCACGGTTCAACTGCCGTCGACTAGTGTCGCTGTGTTTGATTTAAATTGTTTCAAATGGAGATTACCTTTCTGTGTGACGTAATGCTTTAGTTGTTGAATACAATGTTATATTAGAATGTGTATACTCGTTTTAAGACTTAAAATTGAGACCAGGGGTGACACAGGGGCGCAAATGTGCGACGTTAAACGCCACAGGTTGCGGGTACAATTCCACACGGTGGTAATGAGGCAAAGCGCGGCGTTGAGCGGAAATTGGGGAGCGAATATGTCATAATGGGAACTCTAGGTTCCCTCTGCCTACTCTGTTATGTGTGGGATACATTGTGAAGCTAAAAACAATATACCTACTACTAATTTCACGGTTCAACTATCTGTCGCTGTATTTGATTTAAATTGTATCAAAAGAAAATTACCTTTTGTATATACGTAAATATTTAGATGTTGGATACAATTTTAAATTCTGATTAAATAAGTAAAAGTTTGTTGTCTAAGTATTATTTCAAACATTTTTAAAATGTTATCCAAAGCTTACTATTTTCCTAAGGAACAAAAGCATTTTTATAGGAAATGTATAAACAATAACTAAACGAAGCGAAATTTGAACTCGCACCTTTAGAAAGCCGTCCAATCTTATATACGTATACCCTTAGTACGATTTCAAGTCCCGCTATGTTTAATTTTTTTACGTTTTCTAAAAAAATATTTAATTTAAAACATTCAATGAATGAAGTAGTATATTTGGATTGTATGTTCAGTAGAGATGGAAGATACGAGATGGATGTGAACATGATGAGATACACAGAATGGTAGTTAGGTACTAACGAGGATGTCACGGTGAAAATGAAGAACAACGAGCTCAGTCGCAACGTCGAAAGAATGAGTGAAAGAATGGCAAATATTAAAGACAATGGAAGGTCATGTAAAAAACATAAGGTAAAAAGAATGAGCTCTATAGCAGAATAACTATTTGACGCAAATAATAAAAAAAATCACATTGCAATGTACAACGATTTTCACATTAGAAAGGTGCTTTTGTTTATTAATTCTTATTAAATGGGTAAACTTAAGATTGAGTTTCTTGCCAATTCTTCACAGAAGAACTGCCTTCCCAGCTGATAATGGCAACGTATTCATTCAACGATTCAAAAGTACTTGCAAAAATGTTTTTGCAAGTACTTTTGAATCGTTGAATGAACTTTTGAATCGTTGCTAACATTGAAAAATACTGGAATAGTAATCAAAATCAGTCGTTTGAAAAATTAAAACAGGCACTAACAAAAATTGAAACAGTAGGATATTATGATGCTAAAGACAAGACACAAGTCATATAGCCAACAGAGAAAGAGGCTCTTGCTTTGGTTTGGGCCATTGAACATTTTAATATATTTATCTTTGGTAAAGAATTTGATTTAATAACCGATCATAAACCATTAGAATTTATTTTCAGTACAAAGTCGAAACCATGTACTCGTGTTGAAAGATAGGCTAGATGGCTAAATATAAACCGGGAAGACCAATATCGCAGACTCACTATCACGATTGTGTAAATATTCTAATAACTCAATTCAGTCATAAATGTCTATCATATTGTTGAACTAGCAAAACCTTATGCAATCTCAATGAATCAAATAATAAGCCGCTCCGGAAACGGATTTGGAGAATAACAGGTTTAAAATAAGGATTTACACGCATCGTATAACAACCAATGGGATGAATGTACAAAATCATATAAAATATTTTCTGAATTATGTTTTTTGATAATATACTTTTGAGAGGAACTAGATTAGTAATTCCTAAGGATCTCAGATACCAGGTGTTATGTGCAGCTCATGAGGGACATCCTGGGATAGTTAGTATAAGTCGTCGTCGCTGTAAGATATGGTGGCCTAAAATTGATAAAAACGTTAAGCTTATGGTAAAAAGTTGCAAAGGGTGCACATTAGTTAGTTTACCAAATCTTCAAACACCAATAAAACGTCAGGAGCTTCCATCTGAACCCTGGATAGATATTGCAATGGATATATTAGAACCATTACCGAGTAATGTTTACATTTATAAAGGGGTTAAATTTACAAAGACCATAACAAGTGCACAAATAATAAAAAAAATAAAAGAAATCTTAAGTAGAATAGATTACCCATTATCCATCACTGCTGATAATGGCCGTCAATTCATCAGCGAAGAGTTTAAAGATTTTTGTAAATCTTGCAATATCAGACTTTTCAATACTGTGCTATATTGGCCACAAATGAATGGAAAAGTGGAACGTCAAAACAAGAACATCTTAAAAGGCTAAATATAAGTAAAGGTGAAAAAAAGAATATGAAAGAAACTATATATGAATATCTAATTATGTATAATTCTACTTCTCATTCCGTAACTGCAAGACTCCATCGGAATTATTTTTTAAGAGAATGAACCGGGATAATATCCCGATGTTAAAAGAGATGATTAATTTGGAAAACGGCACTGATTTAAGAGATTGTGTTGTCACTGACGCGGTACAAGGCGGATGTGCTCCCGCGCTGCTGCTGATCTGGTGTAGTGGTGAGCCAGTGATAGTGTTGAGATGTTCTCAGTGTTCTTTAAGTGTCCAGTGTAGTGTAGTGTCTGTGGGTCCATACACTACATGTTCCAACACAATCTACTAACAATTAATATATTCAAAACGTGTTACGTAATCTAATCGTTAAACCAAAAAATAAAATCATTCCTCCGCATAATAATCCATTAAAAATATTAACAGACATGATGAAAAATATTGACAGATATGATATGACATTGTTGCAAGGGTTTTCAAATTAAAAGTAAAAACACTTATCTACTATGGTCAATATAAAATGGGCTATAAAATATATTTGTAAATATTTATATATAAAGAAAGTGACCAATTTTCACTATCAAAAACATAGATACCACCAATTTTATTAAAGAAGTACACACATATCAGTCCGGTCAGTTTCCCGGTTTTTACGTTTTCCTCTATATGAAAGGCATCCCACTGTAATACACCTAAATATACATTTAAAAAATGGTGAAAGGGTATATTTTAATGAAAATAACTTTCAAGATCGAGTTAAAATCTTGCCAAAAACGCCCGCCTTTTTTAACCTTTGCACTAAAGACGATTTCACTAAGCCCCTTCTGTACGTGGACCTCCACGTATAGGAGAGCCTTAGTCAAAATATTATACTTGGAATTCCTCTAAGAAAGAATGGAAACGCCGAATCCAAGAAATTCCTGTTCTAAATTGGCCAGGCATTAAATCTGGAGATGTTTTATGGTAGAGTTTATACCGCGCATGTCAGCAACATGGAGTGTTTGTGCTTAACAATGTTATTTCGTAGTGTACGAGGACCAACGACATCTGCAGATCTTAAAAAAGATCAGGTGCTTTCAACACAAAACAAAATAATAATCATTGGATGAAACATTAAGAGGAGGCCCTACTACGTAAATCAGCTATGAAACTTAGAGAGCTATTTTCCATATTAATAGCAAGCTGTGGGCTCTCAAATCCGTTAAGGATGTGGGATAAACATAAAAATAATATGGTTGAAGATATAATACACAGATTCCCTGAACTTAATGGTATAATGATTGTGTCTACAACGAGGCCCTCATAAAAGTAGAAGATCAAGTAATTACAATAACTGGAAAATATATGTCCGATTTCGGATTTACTAGACAACTCGACATGGAGATGAGGAGTGACTTAATACGAGAAATGAGTTATCATACAATTATATTGCAAAAGCAGCTCACGGATAAAAATTTACTAAATCACTGAAAAATTTAATTCAGAGCAAAAAATAGTATTTAAGAATGTTTTTAAAATGATAAAGGTGGGTTATTTTTCTTGGATGCTCCAGGCAAAACTGGCAAGACTTTCCTTTTAAATTTACTTTTGGCCCAAATTAGGTACGGTAAGAGTTGTGAGTTGGTATAACTGCTACATTACTTGACGGTGGCCGCACAGTGCACTCGGTGTTAAAATTACCGTTAAATTTAGCTCATAAAGAATCATCAATTTGTAATTTGCAATATTAGTGAAAATAGTGATCGTGAAATAATGTTGCAAAAATGTCAGTTGGTTTGGGATGAATTGAAGCTATAAATCGGACTTTGGTGGATATCAAAAATAGCCCAATCATATTTGTAGGAATCACCGTATTGCTAGCAGGAGATTACACTCAAACGTTACCAGTAATAACAAAAGGCATACCGGCTGATACAATCAAAACCTGTTTAAAAAGATCAACTTTGTGGCAACGTGAAAAACAAATATGCGAGTACACTTACACAACGACACAAAATCAGGATATTATGTTGACGCTCTACATAAAATTAGTGAAAGTCGTGAATACAAAGACGATAATGGCATGATTACGTTAAAACTTAATTTCCTTTCAAACAAAAAAAAAATAGGGAATGCAGATTTGCTATGCAAGAACAATTTTTAGACAACATATGAAATTGTACAGCAAATTAGTTAAAAAATTATGTCAGAAATCGAAGACGATGTGCAATATCAATGAATATTGTGATGGACCCTGACGAGAGTACTACATACCCAATAGAATTCCTTAACTATCTGGGCAAGAAACTTAACAGTTGATTTTTCAAAGTCAATGGTATTATTACATTATCTGGCAGCTATCCTGCATCACATTCAATAGACATTAATTCCATACATGTTTATAATCTAAATATTCTTGAACAGTGTAATAAGCTTTACTTGTTAGTATTTTTTTTAAAGCCACTTTAAATTGTGGTAGTGGCAAACTTAGAATACAATTACCACGTATACCAATCTCGTAACCTACGTAAACCTACGGACTTGCTTTTTCAATTTAAAAAGTTACAATTTCCCTTACAACCTGCTTTTGGGATCACCATTAATAAAGCTCAAGGACAAACACTTAAGGTAGTTGGCATTTATTTGAAAAACCATTTTTTTCACACGGTCAGCTATATGTGGCTTGTTCACGCGTGTAAGAGAGCAGATGTAAGTGAAAACTATAAGAACAGTGAAATCTACTTCATGTAACTCAGTGTACGGGGTGATTAGGAAAAGATCTGTGTTAGTCTCTAAACGTTGAGCGTCAGAGTGACCTGAAAAAGACCTGTATGAATCCGTGCTTAAGATAGGACTGAAAAAAGACTCAATATCAGCCTAGGGGTGACTTGGAAAAGACTTGTTTAAGCCCTATCACGATAGATACGAGGTGACCGAAAAAAGACTTTGTTAGACTCTGTTTGAGCGTAGGGGTGACATAGACTCCTATCATTTAAAAGTTTAAACAATTCATGCAAATTGTATACATGTACTAAATAAAAATAAAAATTATTTCCACAATTAAAGGTTGTGACCAGTGTGAATAAGAGATTGTGCTGCTCCCGGCAGGTCTGAGCAGGCGCGAGGACGCTTGCCCGTCAGGAGAGTAAGAGAGTAAATGTAACTGAAAAAGAGTATAAGAGCAGTGGAATTGTGTCAATCGGGGGTAGTTGCCGGTAGCCAATGGCCCTTATTGGCAGGAAACTAGTGTGAAGTATTGTTAGTAGGTGACACATACCACTTATTGCAATTACACAATATCCTCTTCTAACGTATAGAAGAGGCTTAGCCAAAATATTATACTTGGGATTCCTCTAAAAAATAAAGGTTTCATATTTTATTGTGGTTTAATAATATAGATGGGTTATTTTTCACGGATGCTCCAGGCAAAACTGGCAAGACTTTCCTTTTAAATTTACTTTTGGCCCAAATTAGGTACGATAAAAGATTTGTGATTTAGTATAACTGGTACATTACTTGACGGTGGCCGCACAGTGCACTCGGTGTTAAAATTAGCACATAAAGAATCACCAATTTGCAATATTATTTGTAAGAGAGTAAATGTAAGTTAAAAAGACTATAAGAGCAGTGGAATTGTGTCAATCGGGGGTAGTTGCCGGTAGCCAACGGCCCTTATTGGCAGGAAACTAGTGTGAAGTATTGCTAGTAGGTGATACATACCACTTATTGCAATTACACAATATCCCTTTCCAAATAGTTTAGAAACATATAGACAATATATAGTATATATAGTATATTTTTCTTCCGTCTATAGTGTGGGTATGTGTGTGTTGAATATATATTTAAGAAAATTAGATTTGTTAAAATATGTTTTCACTTAATTACTACGCTTGAGCAACATTAAGTCCGCTGCCATTTAAACTATTATTTACAGGTGTGTGAAAAACAATCACGGTAGTACAGTAAATATAACGAAATTAAAAGTTAAAAAATTATTTAAGAAAAACAAATAGAACTTCTTCGATTTGTGACATAATTAAAAGGGAAATTATATATATTACAGTTTAGTAGTCTTTGCAAATATACCTATACAAGTCATAGTTGATCAGGTTATAAAATGCTTAAAAAAGGTGTATACTTAAAATAAAAATCAGTCAGCATTCTGAATTTCCGAAGTCGAGTCGCGTCTAAAAGCTATATTAAATAATAATTCAAGCGGGCGAAGCCACACGGGTCCTCTGGTAGTCTCGTATAAAATTTTAAATATTTTATACAAGAAATGTAGGTTTCAAATTCTTTTAAAAATTTAAATCGAAAATTCATAAAGACCAAATAGCTTCTCGTTTTTCCCTCAGAGCAGAGTAAACAAAGGAAACCTAGTGAGTAGTGTATTAAACATTTCATTTCGTATTTCTTCCCTTTGTGAATAACGTTAAGAGAAAACACCGACACCGCGTTTTATCTACTACAGCGAAGAAATAAAAATAGTTTAAATATCGTCATTCCCCTGAGTGAGTATCGAACCTACTATTGTAGACGTTAGCGTTTACGGATACGCCAGCCCTGATTTCTTAATCAGACGACTATGTAAGTAATCTTCATACTGTTTACAAATTTAAAAAACCATAAATCAGACTAAAGACTTTCTCGAGCATTTCTCTTTGTCCACATTTTCATTAAGCCAAAGGAAAATTCAAATTGAAACTTATTTTGTCAAAGTACACTGGACTGGCAGCTTTGGTGTCTAAATTATGAATACTATTATAATGAAGTGCTTTACTTACTTTTGACATTTTGTTAGAAAATTTCTAATATTATAATTGATTATATTAAGTTGGTGATTTTTTTTACTGAGGCTGAGGCGAAGCATTACAGGCGCAGGCACGCTTGTGCTAAGTGCGGAGAATGGTGTAACTGTTTGGTCTTTGTCTCTTGTTGATGTTGTGTTTTCTATGCGGAAAAAAAACAACACCCAATTAAAGTCTTAAAGAATATAATAATTTGATTAAAAAATATCTTATAAAAGTTTTGAGGTATACACTATAAAGAAACTAAAAACTAAACTAAACTAGCTTCACGCTTTATCCCTAGCGGTAGTCAGAGAGAACGGAGCGTCAAACGCTACGGATACAATAAAGAAATATATGCATAAATTCTTACATAGCTCGAAAAGGTTATTTATGCACAAGATAATCATGTTTTTCTATGTCAAAAACCCAGACTATAATTTTAAAATAGATTTCAGTCTCAACATACATTTCTAGTAAAAGAAAATCTTAAATGTCGAAAATATCGAAGTAACAGAATCCCTAGCAATAAATTTTACATTTATTTTAAACATTTACATACTTAGAGTAAATTGACAAACACCTATCTGAGTGAAGACGAATATTCCTGCACTCCGCATAGGGCCGTATGAACAAGGCTGTGTTAAGGGCCTTTATAATCTGTAACAAAAGTTAATATATAATTAGTTATAATGATAACTTGGAAGATAACTTGAGGATGATGACATTAGTTCATCGTGGTGCAGTGGCACAAGCGTGTGATTGTTTGTATAAGCGACGATTGTGGGTTCGATCCTCATTCGGGTGATTGGTTTATTGCTTATTAACCTTTTCATTTCTTCACTCTGGTAACAAGCGAGAAGTGCAGTATAATAAAAATATTGTAGGTGGTATACGGGCGAAACCGCGAGTGGGCTGCTAGTATATACATAAAGCAAGTAAATTATTATGTATTATTAAATAGTAAAATATATTATTTTTAATTAAAAGATAACTTGCGACTGCATAAAACCAAAAAAAAAGTACGCCCAATAGTTCATTAGGATGAACAGTCGAGGTCGCCATTTAAATTTTACGAGGCGCGAAGAATTAGATCCGACTGTTTGAACGTGTGAAAATAAAAGTTTTACAATAGCAAATATGTATAGTATCATCAACTTCACGCTGTATCCCGCACACAGCAGGGTAGGCAGAGGGAACCTAGTGTTAAGACACTCCGTTCCCCACTTTCTGCCGAATTCTGGAGGCATTGCGTGTTGAGTGGCAGAATTCAACGGCGCGCTTTGTCTCGACACCAAAGCGAAGAAATGGAAATATAAATTTAAGTAAATATTTCATCTCCTCGAGTGGGGATTGAACCCACAACCAGTCGGTTTTACAGTCACACTTTGTTCCGCTGCGCCACGAATGACTTCAATTACATTGATTAAAAATTATATAACAACTGTCATTTTAATTATTTAAATATTAAATAATCCTCATATAAATACTTTATGGTATTTTTGTTTGCCTATGATATATACGTGTAAAAAATCTTTATTTGAAGCGTTTAACCTCATTTGACTTATTTATTTGTACTCAACATGAGTGTTAAATTATTCTGGTTAATTGCTATAATGAGAAACCTATACGTATATAAGAAACATAAGTAACGTCATTCCGGAATACAGCGTGAAGTAAAAAAAAAACATAATATTCTCGTATATAATGATGTTTAAACCAAATTTAGTTACCATTTTTCCATGAACATTTCAGTTTCATTGATCCCGTCTTATGACTCCGCTATCGCACTTTGCGGATTAAATGTTTCGTTTGTATTTTGTTTTTAAAACTTTACAGACAAATTTAAATTTACTATAATCTTTAGTTTTATCGAAAGTAAACTTTTTATAGAACTATAGATTTTTTGATTGTATTTTTGTTAAGTACAATAGAAAGTTTACTATATATACTTTGTATTGTATTTTTATTAAGTTCGCAATAGGAATATTAGTCAAATTAGAGATTTACGAACAGTATATTTGTAGAACGGCGTTGAGTTGCGCCAGGTAACATGCAGGATCTTGAATTGGAGCGGAAAGTGAAGAGTGATGTATCTTGTCACATGACGCAGTTTTATCCACCTAACCTGCAATACGAGAAAAATTGAAGCATAAAAAATTAAACAGACGAGAAACTGGTTATCTGTAAATTCGGTTTGCCGGCAATAATTTTACGTGAAAACGTAATAAAAGAAACATTGATGAAAAAAATACATTCTATTATGTATTGAATTGAATATTACTACTGAATTATTATTATTGTCTATTAAACAAAGAAGGTGTCAATTTACAATTACAGTTTTTTTTAATTCACATTCAACATCGATTTAAAACACGTGATTACTTCAAAATCAAATAACCACTTATTCTATGAGTTAAATCTGCGATGTCTAACTACAGAAGTACCACCGACCAGACTTACAGCGGGCAAGCAATTAAAACTTTACATATAAGCTTTTTGTTTTGTTTTAACTTTAATTAAGTTATATGAACTTATAATCAATCGCATATCAAAAACGAATTCTCGGATTTTTTGTTAAAAGAAAATTTTGGACATTGTTAAAATTAACAGTTATTGTTTTAATCAATCATTCTTGCACCTATGGTGAAGGGTCTTTGTGATTCCATCAAACAAAAAATCTGAGTTATTAAAAAAGCTGCTATATTTATCTTTTTTACTCTGCTTTGTTCAGTTTCACGCTGTAGACTGAGGAAACTTACTATAAATACATTCAGTTCCCTACTTTTTACCAAATATTCGAGACATTGCATGTTGTGTTACGTTTTATCTTGTTACCAGAGCATCCTTGCTTATAATTATATTTTTTTTTTATATGAGGATCGACCTCGCGTCGCTGCGTCACAACGGCCTCGCTGCAATTAGGTACCACTGTATATAATAAAACTGCATTCTGCTTCTGCAGAGGGCGTCGTGGCGCATGCGACTATAAATACAACAGTTGTGAGTTCGATTCCCACTCGGACGTTGAAATATTTAATATTTTCGTTTCCTCGCTCTGGGAACAACGTAAAACGCTACTACTGCATTCAAAAACTAGGTTTCCTAGGTTCCCTGAACCTACCCTGAAATATGCGGGGAGTACTCAGTACATTATGAATCAAAAAAAAAATACGTACCTAGTAAAAATGTGAGTCCATTGCGGCGCATTGCAATCCAAAGTTCCAAAGTGATTTCAAAACCATCACAACATACACGGCTAGATGTTTTCCAACTATCCCCAATTATTATGTTAGGTATTTTTTGTTAAAACTTTTCCTCATATTTTTTTTAATTAAGCCATTGCTTTGAAACATTCTCTGTAAATGTAAAATTTTCAATGTTCATTTGCAATAAAATAGCGTAGAGAAAAAGTCTTCGGTTAGAATTAATTAATACATCGTATTTTCTAAAACTACCCTTAATTTCTGTGATTCGTAATAAAATTAGGTTATTTTTTTTAATAGCATTAACCTGTAAGTATTCCGCTCATAGCAGGGTAGGCAGAGGGAACCTACCTTCAATTCCCAGCATTACGCTGAAAATTCTTTCTATTTAAAAAAAACCGTTCCTATCAGCTGGGATCAAATCCAGCATCATCTGATATGAAAAATCCTCCCAAACGCGCTGCAATAGTGGTCAAATTTACGTAAATTTATAACTATCAACATATATAATAGCTACACGAGGCCGGACGTGGCGCAGAGGCACAAAGATCTCCACTCGAGGAAGTGAAATATTTATTTACATTTATATTTTCATTTTCTTCGCTCTGGTGTCGAAGCAAAGCGCGGCGTTGAGTTCCGCCACTCAGCGCGCAATGTCTTGTCAGAATTCGGCGGAAAGTGGGGAACGGAGTGTCTTAACACGAAGTTCCCTCTGCCTACCCTGCTGCGACTATAACATCAGTTAATAGTAAAACATAAGTTCAATGACCTCTGACTGATCGTTTATAATTTATAAGTTGTTACAATTTAATATCTTTATAGTATTTAATTAAATAACGACGGATTAGCTTTATTGGCAGACATTGAATGTATATATATCATGTAATATTTATAAATCATAAATACATATTTTATCAAAATAATAATAATAATTTTATAAAAAATACTATTAGTATTAGGTATATATAACATTATAAATAATATATTTCCTTTTATAGTCATTCATATTTTTAAATATTTGATTATATATAAATATTATATCTATATAATTCACTAAACCTATTTAATTTTAATTTCACACTTCACATACACGCGTCTAACAAAAATGGCGGCAAGCATTGTACGTATTTTAAAATTGTTTAATTAAAATTGTTATTTTACATACCTCATAAAACATCTTCATACAGTTATTTTCACTTAATAATTAAATAATATTTATTTCTGTATATTAATTTGATTATATGCGTTAGTTTTACTCCTCTTTGGTTTAGTAAAATTTTATTAAGAACTTACCGACGAAGTAATTCTAAAACAAACAATCGTAAATAGTGAAAGCACTTATAACTTATTCTAGCATACCTCGAACAACTATATCACAATTTCTCATGCTTTTGAAATTAAAATAAAACTAAATAAGTGTATATTAATTATAAATTAAAACTTCTCTAAACATTTTTAAGCAACCATCCTTCAACAGACGCGTCCGCCATTATTCCTCTCTTTCTTTTCTTTTTTTTGACCTTGACGTTGACAGTAGCTTATTCAGCCAACATGATAGTTTGCATTATTAAAAATATTAATTTTCTTACTATCTATTTCTTTTAATTTATAATGCATATTTATTACTTATTATTATTAATTTATTTTTAATAAATAATTATAATAATAAATATATTTTATATTTGCATGTTTACCTTTGTTATTAGTATTACGTTACTTAAATATTATTTCTAAGTGGAACGCGTAATTAAAGAACGAACTAAAATATTATTTATAAGATTGTATTTATCGTTAACTATAAATTAAATAATACTATAATTCATTAATTTTTAATTAATTATATTATTCACTTACACATTTTATTTATGGTATGGATCGTTACAGAGTGAAAGGGAGTGTCTTAACTCTAATCTTCTATGCCTATGAAAAAAAAAAATTTACTTGGTCAATTTTTTTTGTACGAAAATATTTTCACCCACACTATAAAAATATTAAAACATCAACAAAATATAAAAATGTATTTTTTAATAATTTAATATTTTATCATATGATGTCATTCAATAATTATTTTATATGATATGTTTTTGGGGTTCCGTAAAACTCATCAAAACTGTGTATGTCTGTTCATCTGTCAAGATCATTTATTTCAAGATAGCTTAGATAAAAAACATGATTTTTTTAATATATTTTTTATAAAGAAAAAAGTAATAATAATACTTACCTACATTCCTGCTTCAACATTTTGCGCCATCCCTGGCCATCTAGGCGGTCGTACGTCGCTCCGGAGCACGAGGTACCTACCTATTAAAAAAACATTTATCCGCTACTATAAAGTATAAACAATTGACTTTTATTCAGACAGGATTATTTTGAGCAAAACAACCGGTGTTAACGTATTTGTATATATTGTCATAAATTAAGTATATATGTAAGTATTTATTATATATCATTTGTATTTATAAATATAGTGTATATATGTGAGACCGTAGCGTTTGGCGCTCCGTTCTCTCTGACTACCCCGCTAGGGATAAAACGTGAAGTTAATTTAGTTTAGTTTAGTGTACATATGTATAAGATATACTGATGTATATTTTTATATGTATCTAATTATGTATTTGGATATTATGTTCCCTCTTTATGGTTTTTTTTAAATTATTTTAGCATCTGCTGTGGAAATCTAGGAAACAAGAAAATGGTCCCTCCCAAAATTGTTTAGCTTGATCCCATTTTTTTATAACATACAAAAAGCCCAATTGCAAGCAAGAACTAGTAATATAAAAATAATAATCGTGATAACTAAGTAAAAAGAACTTATAACTAATTACATTCTTAATTTTTACTTTAATTTAATTTTAGCTTCATGCAGTATCCCGCACACAGCAGTGTAGGCACAGGGAACCTCGTGTTAAGCCACTCCGTTTCCCTGCGCCACGACCGGCCTCACTGCTGATGACGTTCTTGAAAAAAATTAAAGATTAGCTTACTTACACAAGGGAACTGAGGCAATATTATGTTTCAAACAAATTTCTAATTAGTTTCTAAATTACTGTTGTAAGTAAAACTGTTGTTCATTTCAAAATGAACTATCCATCCCAGTTTAAATTAACCTCTACTATTTTAATCATGAATTCTCTTTTGTATGGATAAAATACTTTTATATTCATTCCATGTTGTCTAAAGTTTTGTTTTCTTTTTTTTAGCTTTACGCTTTATTCCGTACGTAGCAGGATAGGCTAGTGCTCAGACATTACGTACCCATTAAGACCTACCACGTAACCCACTTTCAACCGAACTCTGCAGTCATTGCGTGTTGATTGGCAGAACTCAACGCCGCGCTTTGCCTCCCAGCTTTCTTATCAGAGCAAGGAAATGAATATATTATATATTTAATTTCCTCAAGTTAAACCCATATCCTGTAGCGTATACAGCTATACGCTTATACCCTTGCACCACAACTATAATTTAAGAATATAAACGGAACTGGAGCCATTATTAGCAGGTAAAGATTTAAATTTGGTACATTAATCAGTAAGTTGTTAGATTTTTTTTCCACAGTCATACAAATCTATAACAAACAAAAGAATAAATGTCAAATTTTCGTGACGCGTAGCCTACTTCAGGCAAAATGTCGAATAAAGAGAAACAACGAGTGTATAACAATAAATAATACGTGTCACGTATCAAAGAATTCTAGAGACAGTTCGTAAAACGTATACTCCATACCCTGCATATAGAAGGAAATACAAGAGAAAATTGGAAATATAAAGATGACACGACAAGCGAAATAAAGAACGATGTACTCAGGTTATTCATTTTTTAATTTGAGGTCTTTGTAGGTCAGATTTTCAATTGAAGGATATTTATAATTATAGTAGAGACCTGTGGCCGGAGTGGCGCAGTGGCACTAGTCTCCGATTGTAACGGGACGGTTTTGGATTCGATTCCAATTTGAGAGAATGAAACGTTTAATATTTTCATTTCTTCGCATTTATTTCCGCCACTCAACCTGGAATGCTATAAGGAAATCAGCGAAAAGTGAGTATTGGAAGGGACTTAATGGGGAATAGGAGGTCTTAACATTAGGTGTCACCATTCTCACTGCCTACCCTGCTGCGTGAGGAATACAGCGTAAGCTGAACATAAAAAGAAAATGAGGTATCTGTATTTATTAAGATGGTTGTGGCACAGCGTCACTATACTGAAGAGTTTATCGTATTTAAGTAAATATCAAAACCTATAAGTAGATACTTAATTACTGTTACTAAGAAGTTCCTATTTTATTTGACTTTCTATTTGACGTGTAAGTTTTTCATGGTTGTGCTTTGTCTCTAAAATTGGAAAACTACAGACAACACAACTTATTTACAGTAGCTTCAATGGCTTTGAGTTTATTATTCCTATAAAGTTCAAAGAACGAACAATATAGCTAGCTATATTGTTTTTACTTTTTTTATTAACGTTTAATTTATTTTATTATTACGATCTGATTCCAAAAAAGTACTAAGTGTGCTTATCATCTAGAGTATTAAATATCAATGATAACATAAATCTTTCATACATAATAACAAGTTATGGCTCTAAGTCTAAGTCAAAATGTTATGATCTTATCAGGGAACAGTAGTCTGAATAAATTTTCCTACAAGTCTTTTTTTAAGTTTATATTTAATAGTTAATATTGTTGTCTAAAAGAAACTGATTCATATATTGACTATTGATTAAATTATTGAATAAACATTTTTGTTTTATTTCAATATTCATAGGTTGTTTTTTGTACTTATAAATAAATAAGGTGGGCCTTACATGGGCCAAGTACCTTATGTCACTAAAAACCGTTCGCATATTATTTTCGGCAAATCATAAAATATATAAATCTCGTTTTAGCGTGGTCTGTCAGTCACTCAATAACTAAAAATTTTTATTATTTCATTTTCGCTTCTCAACTACTCCAAGTTGCGGTGTTGAGTTCCGCCACTCAACACGCAATGTCTCTAGAATATGATGAAAATAGAGAACGGAAAAACATTACCAAAGTAGTAGGTCTAGATAGTTACAAATTTGATAACGGAGCCTTACGCTACACTTTGTTTAATAGAAAATTTCTATATAAAATTTTACCATAAAATGCTATTAATAAAAACTATAAAAACTAACCACAGATTAATCTAGTCTTCTCTTACTTATTTTACGACATTACTAGCTGGCTAATAAGGCTATGTTGCGGAACTCAACGCTTGCTATCTTTGACTAGACCTGGCAAACATTAATTAAACAAAATATTTTTTAAAAATAATTAGGTATATATATGAACAAAAGACAACATGTTTTCTAATTAACTTTCTCCGCAATATTTCTCGGCCTCTGGCCAGAAGAAATCGAAAATCCTTGATTAATTTCAAACAAATTTTACTCTTCCTTTATTTAAGGGTTTCGTACTTCAAAAGGAAAAAAAGCGAACCCTTATAGAATCATTTGTTGCCCGTCGGTCATTTAAGATTGCAAGAAGATATCGAGGTGAAATTATTATAAAAAAAAAATCTTTAGTCATTTACAGTACATTAAAAATGAAGCTTTTCAATCAACGCAATCAAAAAATATGAGGATTAAAAACGCATCACATACTTTTTACTGAATTTTGTGTCAAATTCAACGCATTTTTAAATGTGAAATTTATAAATATTTTATTATAAAAAAAGTCATTAGAAAATTATAATTGTTGTTAATTTCATACAAAATAAGTGCAAACATAAATTTGTGAACTTTTATAAGTCGTATTTCCTCTTACGTTTGAACTACACATACACATCGGTACATATCGGTGGGTGAATCCGACTCACAGTGACCGGATTTCATTTTATACGAAACTTTTAATTAATTCTTATAATTAACTGGGAAATACCTAAAGGAAGTTTCTTGAAATAAGTTGCTTCTGTACTTGGTATTTAAAGTCGCCATAGACGTTTTATTTTAAGAAAGTTTCCGCTCGCTCTGATATCAAGGTAAAGTGCGGTGTTAAATTCCGATACGCGGAATAATGCGGAATACAGGTTAAAGTTGAAAAAAAAAAGGTAAAATTATATCTTTAATAATTAATTTTTAAAGTTTTATACTTTTCAACTTTATTTGACATCAATCAATTTACACATTAAAAAAAATGTGATGTCCATCGGAACTCTGAGAACGTTAACATTCTTCTATATTCTTAATGAAAGAAATTGGAAAAATCTTGCTATTGTATAAATATTAGCTTTGCCTTGGGTTTTACCCTCGTAGATATAAGGAGATATATAACCAAGAGTGTGTATGACATGTTCTAAGGTGCGAGAGGTAACTCTAGCCGAAATACAGTGGTTTACCTCCGTACGATTAACGTAATATAATTAAGCCTATATATTAGAGGCTAGTCGTGGCGCAAGGGCACAAAGTGTGACTGTAAAACTTATTGGTTGTGGGTTCGATCCCCACTCGAGGAGATGAAATATTTACTTAAATTTTTTAATATATCCATTTCTTCGTTCTGGTGTCGAGGCAAAGCGAGGCGTTGAGTTCTGCCACTCAATACGCAATGCCTCCAGAATTCGGCAGAAAGTGGGGAACAGAGTGTCTTAACACTAGGTTCCCTCTGTCTACCCTGCGGTGTGCGGGATACAGCGTGAAGCTGATTTATTTTATCTATGTATTATAGTCCTCATGACACTGCTATATATTCATACAAAAAAATATCAATTAGAACCAGTGGTTTCTTATGTTAGGGCGTTCAACCAAACAAACACTTCAGCTCTTTTAATCAACATAGGCACAACTCAATTACGCTTCTAAATTAAAATATATATTTAAAATATGTTATTTTTTTACTATAAAACGAAAATAAAATATTACTTACAAGATAGTAGAACCAAAGTTACAGTATTTCTTTATGCTAGCAAAAGTTTTAGACTTTTCAGCCTTTACAAATTTTCGGCTCAACTCAAGTAAAGTTACGGATTCGCGAATTTGGTTTCGGATAATTCTTATGAAATGTCTTTATATTGTTTTAGTTAGTTACTTATTTGGTATTGAAAAGATTTTTTGCTTTATGTAAAAAAAGTGATCTTATAATATCTTAAGATGTTCTCATCTAAAATTATAAATAAAATAAATAAATAAATACTACTGGCCTAGAATTATAAATGAGTTAATATTTACGTATGAAAAAAGTTAGTAGTTTTGTATCAAAAAGAGGCGCGTGTTCAATTTTTTTTGGGAATTTTTTGTACAATTTTTCAGTGCATTTACTATTATCCACCTAAGCTCTTTCTTTACGGCCTTCTTCACTTTTATTACTTTTTACGTCTTTATTTTTACATGTTTTTTTAGATTTACAAGATAAAGGGCGACGCTGAGTTCTGCCATTCACCGCGCAATGTCTCGAAATTAGTGTCCTCTGGCTTTATTCGTAGATTTCTAATAAGCGAAATAAGGAAATTTTCGTTTTTCCCGCGTAGCAGAGTAGGCAGAGAGAAATTAGTGTTAAGACACTTTGTTGCCCACTATCCGCTCAATTTTCAAGACATAATATATATTGCAAACATTTTATATTATATATATTTATTGTCACCAAAATAAGGAAAGCTGTATTGTAAGCGATTTTCAAATAAAAAATACAATAGGACGACAGTGAAAGTGTAAATTATTTGTTACGGACCAGAGTTTCTAATTAAAATGCCACCAGTTCAATTAGTAGAGACGAATGGGTCCTTTATTAGAGAAACAATGTTTTTCATTTGCAAAATCTTAAGTAATATCCTTTTTTTCATTTAATCAAAAGAAAAGACTAGGGTGTTGAAAAAAGATAAATTTATTGTTATGAATCAGTATGCTATCCGAAATATAAATAAAGTCACTCGCGCAGCTATTTCACTGATTATCTTTAGCCACTCAACACTAGCAGTGAGTACTATAGATTTTTAATTAGGCCACACTGGGGGAAAAAATATTGAGATTTCCTTACTCTTATAACAAGATGAAACTAAGCGTTAAACTACACTACTTAACATACAATGTGTCGAAAATTGAGCGAAAGTGGGGATTGCAGTATCTTAACACAACTTAGGTCCCCTTTGTCTATCTTAAATGCATTTTAGATATCAATCTGTATTAAAAAAAATAATAAAAAAGAACAGACTTTAACATTATACTGTTTTTTTTTTTTTAAGTAAAGAAAATTGGAAAATTATAGATACTCAAATGTCTATTTACTATTTAAAATCGGTTATTTGTGAAGCCAGTGCCAATATAGGATATTTTTTAGTAGTTATCTCCTAATTTTATTCTTTTTTTAACTAGTACTATGCATATTACGCGGGAAATCATATGAGTAGAGTTCTACTACTTGTAACTTTATTATTTTGTCTCCTTTCTGGCCACTCTTATTAAAAGAGATACCTGAGTTAAACCTGACGAACGCGTCTTTTTTATATTTTTGTTTTAATTTATTAGATAAAAAAATAGGTTGATAATAAAGCATATTCTACTCCATCAATAAGTTACTACTTTCTGCCTAAATTTCTAGACATTGCATTTTGAGTGGCCGTTTACTTTGTTACTAGAGTGAGCGAGGTAAAGGGAATATAGGAACCTAGGACCCTGGGAACCTGTTGTTACGATATCGTTATCGTTTACCATTAAGGCACTCCCTACTTTCCGCCGAATTCTTGAGACATTGAATTTTGAATGTCGCAACCTGACGCAGTACTTTGCCTCGTCATCGGAACGCGGAAATGTGAATATATCATTACCCTAAGTGGGAATTAAACCCATAACCGTCGCGTTTACTATCGCACGCTTGTGTCCCTACGCAGTCGTGGTGTAGGGGCACAAGTAATGATAATACAAAATAATTTAATTCCACAAATATTATTCCACCTTATTATTTCTAGTCGTCTGACTAGAAAACTTTGCCACAAGTGTATAAAATTTTATTTTTTATGGAAAATGGAACCTGTAATCTATAAAGTACACGTCTCAACCACAAATCGAATATATAATTAAAACAATGAAACAACTTAATAACTATCTCACAAGCAATTAGTTAGGGCGACAAATTAACAGATGTTTCAGAAGTCCATGATCGATCGACCCGCTTGATTGATGTCATCTAACGAAGTACGGCGTGTAACCGATGAGTGGTTTAAATTGATTTAGTGTATGTTTTTGCTTTGTAATGCTTTAAAATTGATTTTTATTATTCACTAACGTAAATCTGATTTGCAGCTTATTTTTTTATTAGTTTTTTTTTATAATACTTTTTACTATTTTTATAGAGGTCAGTAAAGAATACTGAATGAAATGTGCCTTGCTTGAAAAGAATACTGAAAGAAATCAAAATATTAAATATTTAATTTCCTTAAGTAGGGATCGAACCCACAACCTGTCGCATTTACAGTCGCACGCTTGTGTCCCTTGCATCACGTCTGGCCTCAACAGGGTCTTGACATCAGAATAAATCTGCCCACATACTGCTATTTGGGATAAAGTGTAAAGATAAAAAGCAGGAAAATTTAAATTATAAATTGTCCCTCATAGGAACCGAACCTGCTAACATCGCTGTTATATTCAAAAGTCTTGCCTTTTTAATGCTAATATAAATCTTAAACAAATTTGCACATCCTATCATCCTCAATGATCCTATTTCATGAGAGCCACTAGTCAATCCTGTATTTGAAATATATTCGGTATTAAGACGACAATTAATTAATAGGCCAGAATTTTGAGGCCAGTCGTGGCGCAGGAGCACAAAGTGTGACTGTAAATCGACTGGTTGTGGGTGCGATCCCCACTCGAGGGGATGAAATATTTATTTAAATTTATATTTCCATTTCTTCGCTCTGGTCGCTCTGGAATTCTGGAGGCATTGCGTGTTGAGTTGCGGAACTCAACACGCAATGTTGTATGCAAAGAATAAATTATTAGCTTTAGTTATTTTTCTAAAGTTACTAATTCAGGTCTGAGCCCGTCTTAGTGCAGGGACACATCCGTGCGACTGTAAATGACGGTTGTGGGTTCGAATCCCATTCGGGTGAATCAAATAATATTTTATTTTCTCGCTCTAATAACGAGGCAAAGTGCGGTGTTGAGTTCCGCCACTCATAACGCATTATTTCCGGAATTCAGTAAAAATTAGGGAACAGAAATATCTTAATGGAAACAAAGTGTCTTAAAACTAGGTTCCTAGGTTTCTTCTGCATACTCATAAAGCTAAAAAAAAAAATAATTTGTGTATGTAACGTGACAAAGCACGTCTTTATGTACAGAGCTATAAAACTTTTATCATTTTTAGTAAATCTTATTATAGCTTTTATGTTCAACTATTTATTTATCATATTCGAGTATTTATATTAACATAATCCCACTTGAGGGTGCTTATATTTAAATATATAACAGTTTTGCTAAACAAAGCGCGGCGTTTTGTCAAAAGAAAAGTAGTTTCACATGCTTCTTTCCGCATTGAGGCACTTCCCGTGGGAAACAGAGTGTCTTAACGCTATGTGCCCTATACCTGCCCTGCTCTTTGTAGGACAGCGGGAAGCTTAAAAATATAACTTAAGTGAAATAAATCCTATGCTACTAATATTGTAAATATGAAAATTTGTGAGGATGAATGTCGTTTTCATTTTGCGCACAAGCTACTGAACTGATTTGATTTATGATATACATCAGAATAAAACACAGACTATAATTTAAGTAAAGATTTTGTATGTTTGGGTATCGCTTCTAGGTCACTAATAATAATATAAATTAACATTAAATTGTGGAGACGTGATCTCTGCGTAAAATATGTAGAATGTAACTAGCCGAATCTGCAATGAAAAAATACACAGAATGGCAGGTACCAGCAGAGACCATCGTGTTTGGCGCTCCGTTCTAGCTAGCCCGCTAGGGATAAAGCTAAATAAAAAAACATATATTTTTTTATATAAAGTATCATTTATTCTTTATAAAAAAAAACATAGAAGTAGATCATAACTAAATTAAACTATATTTTCAAACACTTACACCAAAGTATAAACTTTCAATAAATCTAAATATTTCAGCTTCCCCGAACTTTGTTACACGCAAAGTGGTTATCATTTTGATAGATTTTAGAATATCATACGGCAATTTAGTAAATCTCCTTGTTGTTTTGTACAAACTTTAACTCAACTCGACTTAACTTTGATAAAGTTACAGAGTAGTTATCTTTATTTAATAAATATAATAATCATTTTCTATCTTAATATTATAAATATGGTAGTAGTAAGGATGAAGGTTTGTTTTGCTTTCACGGTAAAAATACTGAAATGATTTGTTGTGTTTTTACATCAGAAATACATAGGCTACGATTTATGTAAAGATTTTCTATAATTTGGCTTTAATACAACAACAAGCGGGCGAAGTCTCGTGTAGGCTGCTAGTTAATGATAAAAATGGGCAAAAATGGGGAGAGTCTTATCATACAAGAAATCTAGCTTTACTATATGCGAAATTTAGCGTGAAACTAAAAAAAATATATACTGCTAACAAAAATGTATACTAGACGAAAGCGGATCTATTTTTAAACTTTTTGACGGACTAATTAGCGGATAAAAATTTATTGTCAAGTAATTTGCATCCGCCACTCAACATACAATACCCAGAACTCAGCTGAAAATGGGAAACCTAAGTGTTTTAATGGTAAAAAAAAATTGGCACTAGAAATGATTCACTAGCTACAGCTTCACGCTTTAATACGCATTACAGGGTGGCCAGAGGGAAACTAGCCGTTCTGCAACCATCGCCTATTTTTTTCGCGATATCGCTATTGAATAACTGAACTTAACCCCGTGCTTCGTCTACAAAAGCAAGTAAATCTAAAAATAATACTCGAAAAACATCGAACCCGCTGTGGGTTCGCTGTTTTTGCACTTATAGTTAGTTCATATATTTTACGTGAAGGTAATCGCTGACTGTTCCTTTATGTTCCAAGTCAATTTGTTTATCTTCACTTTAAGTAACTTTACTTGGCATCGCGCTGAGTTTATCGGTTTGGCCTTTTGGCTGGTCTAGTTTAGCGTGAATTCAATATTAGTGCATTCTCTTCGAGCAAAACTTTATTTATTTCCGTTATCTATTCTTTTTGTTAAGGTAAATAATTTTTTTTATTGTAAATTTTTTGATGACACTGCGTCATTAGTAGCTACATAATTGCAATTTTTATATAAATGAACTCTTTTTTAAAATAAAATATAATCTTGGCTACTCGTTAATAACTCATATTAATATGTGTTTGCCGCACTCGTATGGTGACTTCCCATCGGGAACAATTTCGTCATATATATATTTTTTATTAACTGTTTACGCAGCGTACGCAACGGAAGCTCTCAAGCCCTTCCATTTTTGCAACTTTTTCATTTTTACTCTACTCATATTACTTATAGCGTGGTAAAAAGCCTATATCTTTAGATCAGGAACAAGTAATTCTTGAGATTTGCGAGTTGAACTGAACAAACTCGTCCAGTTTATAATATCGCTATAGATGATTTAATGATAATAAGAAAACAAAAAAAAGTCATTGAATTGTTTTTTTTTTTGATTAAAGCACTTACGATGTTCTTCATGCTGGCATATCAAATATCTTTTTATATAAAAAACCGGAAAAATTGGGCTCGCCCACCAAGGGTTCCGTACAAAAATTGCAGGTATTCGAGCTTTCAAGCATTCAAGCTTGGCTTAGCCAGAGTGCTTTCATCTGATACCTCACTTGAACTAATGGCTGTAATACCAAATTTTACCCCCATTTTAATATTTAAAATTCAATTTTCATTTTAATATTTTTATTTTGTAGGACATGTATTGTTTTCACATTTTTTATTTAACTGATTTTATTTATTTAGCACTTTGTATAAATACTAGCAGCCAAATTTCATAATTCTAGATTAACTGGAAGTACCAGAAGTTAGTTATTAATTTTGATTATCTTTATAGTGTAGAAATACGCGTTTTTTGCTATATAAACGGCCGCATGTTTTTTTCAAGTAAATGTATAAAAATTTTTTTTTTAGGAAATCATGGGGTCATAGATCTAGGTATATGGTTTGAATTACTAGGTAGAAAGATTTCTTTCCTTAAAAGGTACGGAACCCTAAAAATGAATGTCTGTGCGTTCGTTATACAATCGTAAATTGTAATGCATTTCATCATGTGATGATCTTTAGCAAAGTTGTAGTGCATAATCTCAAGAAGGTCCTGAGTTGGTACGACCAATTTGTTTTCGTAATGAACAAAATCAATAAAATTATTCAAAATAAATTGAATATTTGTGTAATGTCTTTACTTTAAATTTATTTTCGTTGGTGGCATAGCAACGCGTGCAGAGTACAGCTAGTTAATTATAAAATCATTCCCAAAAATTATGTGTATAGTATAATTGAAACCACGACGTATACGTTAAAGTGACAAGTAAACATAATAATAAATTTATACAATACGAAAATTCCTTTGAACATTATCACTATAATATTATAATAATAATTATTATAATTTCCACGACCATAGTAACTGTACGTCATTAACGCCCAGCGACGGAACTTTATCGGTGTTTGTTAATTGAGTACTCTGGCTTCAAGATAAGAATCAATGTAACCTCAGTTAATTAAACTTGTGATTTATTAGAAATCTTGCATTTAAATATGTAAGTGTTGGTCATATACATTTTTGGGGATATTTTTTTATGAAGGGGACGTCTTAACTCCTAATACTAGGACCTTTCTGTCTATGTCTATATTAAAGGCCGGCAACGCACCTGCAGCACCTCTGGTGTTGCACGGGGTCGTAGGCGGCGGTGATCACTTACCATCAGGTGACCCGAACGCTCTTTTGCCTTGTCTTTTCCATAAAAAAAATAAAAAAAAGAAATTAAACTCGATAATGGTTCAAATTTTTGTTGAGAAAATTTAGTTTTCTTCGTGTCATAGTGAGATTTGCCAATGTTTAGCCAGGCTGACTGTATTAGTTGCCTTAGTCAGATTATCAGTGTGTACCTATTTGTCAAGTACAATGTATGTACCAACTATTTATTTGCACTGAAGATTCAAATAAATGATTAATTTATACCATCAAGCATGCTTTTAATTTCACTTTCTTTTTTAAAGTCAGCTTCACGCTGTATCCCGCACACAGCAGGGTAGGCAGAGGGAACCTAGTGTTAAGACACTCCGTTCCCCACTTTCTGCCGAATTCGGGAGGCGTTGCGTGTGGAGTGGCAGAGCTCAACGCCGAATTAAATTAAATTTTTCTAAGTATATGTAAATAATTGATGTAAAATAATTTAAGCTGAGTTACCTGTACAGGTCAGGCAGTAACTTCAGTGAACCGTCGGTAATTTATTCGACGTAAAAAATAAGCATGTAATTTCTTATTTTGAATAAAATGATTTGACTTTGACTATCACAAAAACACCTAGTGTTAAGGCACTCCGTTACTCACTTTGCGCCAAATTTTCGATTTGGATTAATTTCGATATTTTCGAGTACACAATCATCATGCTTAACATTATATTACCTTACTGCAGCACGACTGCCTCAAATGATAATGGTGATCTTCTTGTTATCTTTATCCCCATCAAGAATATATGACTTTTTAGGAAGTTTTCGGATGCTCACAATCTTTTGCGATAGCCTTTCTAAATTTAAATATGCTAGTCCAAATGCCAATCAAAACTTACGTTTTTTTGCCGATCGCTTTCAATGCCGAAATAGTATGTATTTAGTATGTCTCCTGCCACCTAAGATCTGGTTGGAAATGTAAGCTTCCAATCGAAAGTATTTTAAAATGCAGAATGTCTAGGCCCCAATAATTAGTAAAATATATTTAAACGAAAGAATATATTATACATTAAAAGAGAATAAAAGTAAATTTATCAGTACAATTTACCATTGACAATGTAAGTCACTCTTTGATCTTCCAAACAATGTACCACAAAGCACTGAAGGGTATTGTTTTCTTTTACAATACGCATTGTTTTGTTCATACATCGATAGGTGTACATCATTAATACATCATTTTTTAAAAACTGAAAATAAAAACCCACATTAAGGACATTTGAATTTTGTAAAGAGATAACGTTTCAGTTGATCAGAGGTGAAATATTATATACAGTATAAACCTTTTAGATTTCTTTTATTCGATTCTTCTTATCCGAAAATAGAAATACATGCATAATATAAAATATTATGTATGTATTTCTTTTTGTCTTTTATATTTTGTATATTTACCTCTGATTTGAATTTTTTTTATAGATAGAGACATTAATTTTAGTCGACTGAAACTCTGAAATCAAAAGGTTGATTGCTTCGACTTACCAGAATATTTGATATTAATTTCAGATCATTACATCTACGCAATCTTGAGATCTATCCAGGCTATCCAGTTAAAAGTTAAAAGATTGATAGATATCAGCTAGCAGGCACTCTGTATCTATATATGACAGAACCAGCGCGAGTCTCCATTACTTGTAGAAAAGGTAACGAACCTCCCTCAAAATTGACTCATCAATATCCAGTCTAAGTCGTTAAGATGAGATTTGCATTACCAAAGATAATTACTAAGAATTATCGTCTGGCAAGAGAGAATACTATTAATTAAATATCTTTAACATTTTTTAAAGTATTATTCCACACTTAGGAAAGAAAAATACTTATATAGGAAACGTATAAAATTTGAACGTAGCGGGACGCAAACCCGCGCCTCCTGGAAACCGACCAGGCGCTCTGATCACTAAGTTTATGCTAAAAAAATTGCGAGTAAATGGAAGAGAGATCCAGAAGGCTGTCGTGGGAGGCCAAGGATCACGGAGAAATTCTTGGCCGTTAACAGAAAAGTTTTCTGTGCTTTTGTGGACTATCACACACAGTTTCAAAGATATTGGTGGAAGACCACATAAAAAGCATGAGAACCCTTCGGACGGCAAGTATGAAGAGGTTGATTACAGTTGACGAGGCGAAAGAGATATATAGAGACCGTAGCGTTTGACGGTCCGTTTTCTCTGACTACCCTACTAAGTAAGTAATAATCTACGCTTTCGTCTGGTTAAATAATTTCAATATTAAATAGTTCAACTTAATAAGATTAAGTTATCACTTCTGTCAGACATTATTATTTATTAATGTTTTGAATTCTTCGCTCTGGTAATGAGGCAATGCGTGGCGTTGGATGGTGCCACTCGACATGTAATAGCCCCGGAATTCGGCAGAGAATGGGGAACAGAAGTGTCTTAATGGGAACGGAGTATAACGGAGCGGAACGAACGATATTTTTCATAGTAACACACAAGCAAATATGCTCGTTAAGAATACATGAAAATATTAAATACTTAATTGGTTCGAATGGAAATCAAACGCGCCCACAGCCCATCGCGTTTTTAGTCGCATGCATGTGCCCCTGTGCCACGACCCAAATGACTATAATTTTCTTAAATGAATAATCGTGTAGATCAGGTGGGTGAAGTCTCTAGTTTACCTAATTACTTACTAGCAACTTCCACTATTTGGAGGTTGGAGGTGTGTTAGTTGGAGGTTGGAGGTGTGACTGCCAAACCGACTGGTTGTGGGTTCGATCCCCACTCAAGGAGATGAAATATTTACTTAAATTTATATTTCCATTTCTTCGCTCTGGTGTAGAGGTAAAGCGCGACGTTGAGTTCTGCCACTCAACACGCAATGCCTCCAGAATTCGGCAGAAAGTGGGGACCGGAGTGTCTTAATATTAGTTTCCCTCTGCCTACCCTGCTGTGTGCGGGATACAGAGTGAAGTTGATTTTGATTAGTATATAACAAGTGCAGAATACTCCAGTTAATTGTGTATAAATATGTTAATTGTGTATAAATTTGTATAAACTAAAAATACAAAAAAAAGAGTCGATCAGTTTTATGTGGTAATGTAATATGCTGGATTTCTCAGTTGGTTTCTTACCTTGGTCACTTACTACCGCTTCCACTATTACAACCTATCAGGCTGTATATTGATATAAACTATAAATTAAACTTTAAAATTTAATTATAAACTCATATATTTACCTAGAAGGCCAGCCGTGGCGCAGAGGCACAAAGTGTGACTGTAAACCGACTGGTAGAAAATAGAAATTACACATTTTTTTTAACAAAATATATATTTTTTAATAATTTTGTATATCTATTAGAATAAATAAAATATTCCTCAGATCATCTTGTTGTTAACCTAGTGCTAAGACACTCCCGTTCCCCACTTTCTGCCGAATTCTGGAGGCATTGCGTGTTGAGTGGCAGAATTCAACGCCGCGCTTAACCTCGACACCAGAGCGAAGAAATGGAAATATAAATTTAAGTAAATATTTCATCTCCTCGAGTGGGGGTCGAACCCACAACCAATCGGTTTTACAGTCACACCTCGTGCCGCTGCGCCACGACCGGCCTCAATCTCTAATAATATATTTTATTCTCTAATAATATATTAATTTACGTAATTAATTTTTTACCTAATCACAACCACGTATACTCGTACTATTCACTTAGTAATATTCTGAGAATTGCTAAAAACAAAAGCAAAATACAATTTAGTCGTAATGTATCATTAAAAATAAGATATTTTACAACGTAGTTGTAAGATTTTTTTCCCTATATTTATTTTTTTATTAAAATCAGCTTTAATATTTTTTCACCGACGACGGACGCATAGCTTATAATTAAAAACATATTTGCATTTCTTTTTTTGAAATGTAATCACGAGATCTATATAAATACAGATGATGAAAAGAAATGAAATGAAATGAAATTAATTAGGACACGGATTTTATTTATTTGACTAGCGACCCGCTCGCGGCTTCGCCCGCTTATACCACAGAATGATTTACTTAACACACTGAATTATGTTTGTGTTTTGATATACCTATTATTTACCGATATACCGTTTTTTTATGAGAAAGTTATTAAAACTATAGGTCGCATTTTTGTACCTCCCGTAAGAATCTTTAATTGAATGTTTGAAATAAAAACATACTTATTGATACAATAAAATCCTAACTCATCGGTGTCTGTACATAGAAAATATTACAATTAACAATGTACCTGCTCATTTATGACTTTTAAAAGAAAATTAAAAAAGCATATATTAAATTTACATAAACATCAAAATTAAGCCGTGTTTTTGAAATATTTATTAGTTATTTATTTAATACATGTGATTGTTTATTTATTTATTGTTTATCTTTATTTATATTATTTTATTTTTTTTGTTCACCAAATTTGAATTTGATAATCAGGCAATGTCCACTCTCTGAAAAATATATACATTAGTTTTTGTTTCC